>NTHP01000061.1:498819-509554 GCA_003416845.1 Oplegnathus fasciatus
TCTTTCTGCAGTGACCATATAATACCTCTGCCTAAATCGCTCTCCAGCACAACTTTCCTCTTTTCCTTTATTTTTTTTTTTAAATTTTCTTCATTATCATCTCTCCATCTGCCCACTATGGCCACGCCTTCAAAGGTGTCTCCACCGCCCTCTCCCTCTCAGGGTCAGTCCTCAGTGGTGAGGGCCTCCACAGCCTCCAGAAGGTGCAGGGCCAGGCTGTACTGGGCGTGGTTCTCTGGCAGGATTTCAATCAGACGGCCGACCAGCCTGCTGGTCTGGGACAGCGGGACCAGGGGGCACCGCAGCTCACTGGGGTCCTGCAGCACACAAAGCACATTATACGCATTACATTGTTAAACAGGCAGCTAGAGTAGGCCTTTCAGTGCAAAACTGTATAGCTTCCAATTAGGTGATATCAATGTTTATTCTACGAATATGCAAATTGCATAGTTCTTTCCTTATAGAGGGAAATACTAGCAGTGGCCATCACTCTTCTAAACGTGTCCCCCTTTCCTCTGTTTTTTGCTTTCATTTTCATTTACTTACTTACACACCTGGACCTGAGTCAGTCCAAATTATACTCAGTCTTATCAGGGCAAGTAGGGCTTGGTTTTACTGCCACGGGTCTTAGGTCTGTGTGTCAAAATGGTGTGGATATGAATGGATCAGAACGTTTTCAGTATCAGCTCTCAGTATGTGGTATGTCTGTTCTGGTCTGGTCTGACTGCGTGGGTCCCCCTCGGATCGGGTCTCTCTTTTTTGACAATGAACTTATGCACGTTGGGTTTGGGTAGTTTTTTTCCAACAGTCCAGCCTCTTCCTGTCTAGTTATTACTTAAAGAGTTACTCTGCACACTGAAAAACTGGTAACATTTTCAGTGCTCCGTCAGCTGTTGCAGTCTTTATTAGCTGATTTGAGGATTTGTGGTTCAGGGTGCCTCTCTAAATACTGGAAGACAAGGGTTGAAAAATGCTATATAAATGCACTTATGGAAAAGAGCATCTAGCCTCTAAAAACCTGTGACTGACATGTCTTGTGTATAAGATGACACTGTTTTGGTGTCTCACCATAGCTTTGAGCCATGTGCAGAGGGTGGGGGGCAGGCGGGCCAGCAACTCCATGGCAGACTGGGTCTGGCTCTGGCTGTGGAGCAGTGAGTAGCTCAGCCTCTGGCCAGTCAGCACCAGAAGCTGGGAGCCCAGCACATCCTTATCCTCCACCTCTAACATCACCTGGGTGATAAGATGCGAAACCACACAGTTCACATGAAAAGTCAGCGTAGAACATTGGATTGTATAACTTATCAAGCACTGCGGTCAGCATCAAGGCTTTACAAAAGTAGTATTTTAGCAATTTTAGCTTCTGTCTGCTTACCTCTTCAGCCCGGAGGTCCAGGCCCTGGTTGTAGAGCTCGCAGACGAGGTGCCGTCTCAGGATGTCGGGGTTGACCTGCAGCAGGGAGCCCAGCTCCAGACACAGCGAGGGCCACCAGTCAGCCTTGGGGCCGTTGGAGGGTAGAGGGGGGGACCTGGTGCCAGAGGCTGAGCTGGAAGGATCATCTATAGCCTGCACCCAGCCGGTCAGCACACGGAGGAGGAACTGAGAGCAGGAATGTGGGAAACAGATGAGACAACGGGTATGGGGAGCGAAGAGGAGATGGAATGAGAAGAGTATTGAGACAACAAACCATTTGTTTTAAGATCTTCATTTTCTATTGATCTCTAGTTGCAAGTCCACCTCTCACCTCTTGTCGTAGTGAGACCAAGCCTGGGTCCATGTCTCCACTGGGCATCAGCTGGATGGTCGTCAGATCTCTGAAGAAAGCATTCTTACCCTGGGACAACACACACACAAATATAAAGAAATCAAGACTACAGTGTTTAGGTTTTGTAATAACAACTATTAAATGTCTAAAGTCTGGTCCAGACGTTCAACTTTGGTGCATGTAGACAGGCTTACCTTCACAGTCAACATCAGTATTTGTGTGTGTATGTGTGTGTGTGTGCATCTGTCTGTCTCCTCACCTTGCTGTCAAACAGGCTGAGTGGTTTGACCTTCAGACTGAAGGTCGTGGCAGCATGTAGCAGGGAGGCTAACAGGCAGTGGTGTTGCACCAGGGGGTAGTGGACGCCTCTCTGCTCCAGGGCAAGTTCAGCTATGGACGCAGGGCCCTCCGCGCCGCACCACGCCTCCTCCACGGACAGCTCCGGAGAGCAAACCTCCTCCACGGCCGAGTCCGCCTGCGTGAAAAAAACAACAGATGAGATGGTTGAAAGAACAGGTGGCTCATTCACATTATGGTCACAAACTCACAGTTTCAACACAGCCAAGTGCAGAATACAACACATGCGCACATTTTAAAGTCCCCTCCAGTCAAAATGTGTTTTGCTTCACTTGGATGTTTGAGCTTCACTGTACAGAATCAGTTTGATACTAGAAGGCTGTTTTCACATTCATCTGCTGAAGGGGGAAAGTTTCTCTGTGCTCACCTTAAATCTGAGTTCAACACGTGGACGTACGAGCAGGATGTGTGACATCACAACTAGTTAGGATGCCAGTGTGCAACTTACACAAGTGTGATGTGGAAACTTGAAACCTCCAGTGCACACACGCTGAGAATGGACCTTTCAGTTTAGTGGGATACATTCTGTCTGACAGTTAAACTTTAGAAATGAGCAATGTTTGCACAGTAATGTATATTCTATATTTTCTCCTCCTTCTCAATGAGGGACAAGGAGGAGATGTAATTTTAAGAATTATTAACAAGATGATTGAATGATTTTGTGGAGAAACCAGATCAGCCACAAATGATTATCGCTAGCAGGATATTTTTATGTGTCTTAAAACATGTCTGGAGGGGATCTTTAAGTAAGCTAGCTCGCTAATAAATCAAACGCATATCAAGTCTAGGTGTGGTTAGTAGCGGTAGTGACGGGCTTCTCCATGCTTTTTACTGGAATCTCATTACTTACATAGTAATTTATAAAAGACAAAGGGCTCTGATTTTTAACCAATACTCCAGTCACCTCCATCAGGACCTGCAGCAGCTGGACACAGCAGCCCAGGAAAGACGTCACGGCTTTGTCTCCCATCCCGACATCCTGCACACATAAACACACATTCTTTATAGATGCAGCTTAATACTTAAATTGCAATACTTTACATCTGAAATACTCTTATCAAATCCATAAAATTATGAATGAATAAATCTATAATATATATAAAAACGTGTATCATATATTTGAATCTAGGATGGTCTTTTTGAATGTGTACTGAAACACATGCTTACCCGTCGACATAGGCGATCTTTGGGTGCTTTCCCCACCTAAGAAAAAGACGTGTACACATCTTATATATTGTTTCACAGACTTCCCTCAGATACACAGGCATACTGGTTACTATATGCGCATGATGACTTACCTTCTCCATGAGGAAGGCTGCTGCTGAGACGCGCTTGACAATGAACGTACTCCACATCATCGCAGAAATACCTGCAAGGAAGATTCAAAGAAGTCCAATGAGACAATAATAACTGTCACTCTCAGAGGGTACTGATTTACAAAGTGGGGACATTGACATCACAACTGGTAATGTAGTACTTTCACTCTGAGGGCATATTTGAGCTGGTATATTATACTTACCTGAAGGAAATTACACCCTTTTCCACAATCATAGATAAAAACATAGATTAGACATATTATTATGTAAAAATATTTACAAGCATGTAAAAAAAAAAAGCCACTGAGCCCCTCACCTAGTTGGATATGTGGACTGGAGACCAGCTTCAAATGTTCCACAGCCCAGCATAAGTATCGGCCCTCCTAGGAAGAGATGCAGGTGTGAGTCCAGATTTGAGAACAAAGGTGTTCTTTGTCATTCGTGTTCCTTGGATTTATGAAAACCTGCTCTTCCCCTTTGGTGAAATTGGCTTGTTGCAGCAAGTAGTGATAATATACACCAAATTAAAAGAAGTAGGAAACTAGCTGTCCTGGGAGAGGGAGAGGGTGTGTATGTTGTACAGATTGTAAAGTTTCTTGAGGCAAACTGTGATTTGTGATATTCGGCTATATAAATAAAATTGACTTGACATGAAAAACAAGCAAAAACAGAATCCAGCAGTAAATTAAAATAGGTTTTTAAACATTTAATGGCTGTCTTACTTCTTTTGAACTACGTTTATACACAAAAACTCATCTATATGTTAGCTCCTATACAGTATGTTTATGTATGTGTGAATGTGCACCTCAGGGTCTTTGTTCCACTGCACTACATATTCCCAGCAGCAGTGGGCGAAGAGCAAGTCAGGTGAGAGGGAGTGTGGGAAGCGCTGGCACACTGCCACCAACAGCTCTGGAAAACACAGTGGACAGTATTTGACTTGGACTTGATTTGAGGGTATGAAGAGGTTCCATGAAATAGTGTGTACTGTGGGAGTCATTACATCGCTCAAGTAATGCTGTATGCAAAATCTGCAAAAGTTAACATAAGATAAGAGATTAGACCAGACATCGGCTCCCATGTTTAAGCTGTTTTATGCATGTTAAAGGCCAACACTTTGTCCTTGTCCAGACTTCATTCCAGCTGCTAGATATTTCTTAGTTCTGACCTGCTGTCCTGTCTGTGTCCTCTTGGCTCTTCTCCTCCTGCTCCTTTCCTTCTTCTCCTGCCTTCTGCTCTAGTTTGTCATCTGCCTCTTTGTCTTCTGTCTTTTGGAGAATTTCCTTCAGTCGCTCAGGGGCCAAGTTGTGCCTGAACACCCACTTGGAGACACTGTCGGCAATGCCACCTTTACAGACAGACGTGAAAAGACAACAATAAAAAATAGAAGAGAATCTGTCTTACGTAGCCACAACCAGAATGTGGACACTGAGAGAAAGTCTTACAGCTATTTTAGAAGGAAATCATCAAGACAGAAATAAACAACACAGAGAGGCAGACAGACAAGCTAACGAGAAAGTAATAAAGTCTTACTTTGCTCGTCTGTCTGCCTCTATATATTTCTGAGGATATTCTTCTTTACAGCCTACCTGTGCCTCCCTCCAGCAGCGTTTTGATGGAGCACTGTGCTGCAGGGCCCCCTGCTCCTCCCTGAGGAGGAGGCACCAACAGCAGAGTCTGCAGCACCAGCACATCCTCTAGCTGGCGAACACACACCACCCACTGCTCCAGCTCCAGGGACACCGCCTCCCACTCTGACTGCAACTGTCACACACAAAAACATAAAATAGTCTGAGTCAGTGAGTGTAGTTTTAGTGGTTTTAGGCCTAGAAGCACAGTTCAGAGTGGTTTGTTTGAACTTCATCAGTTGAAGAAGGTGTGGGAGTACCAGCTTCATGCTTCACCAACACATAAATATCTCTTGCTTCAAAATCAACACCTAGACTAAACAATTCTTGTTAATTAATAATATAGTTTCATTTTTCATGTTACTGGCTGATGAGTGCACTCATGTGTGCGCATGAGACTTCCCTACCTTGCTGTCAGCCCTGCTTGTGATGCAACCCTTGGCAGCACGGTGAGCTACGAAGGCAGCCAGCAGAGCAGCGGCAGCATTGTGGGACTGGATGCATGTACAGCGGACTTGCTGCCACCAGGGGGAGATAGACTGGGGGTCCCATGACTCCTCAACTGCGCCTAAAAGAGAGGAAGAAGAAGGAGAAGCGGTAACTCTTCTCAACCTTCTTTTTCATTGACTTTAATTGGCTGACAGACAGACACTAATGCAAAGAAGTCAGCATACACCGGACACAAACGCATACCTTTCATGTTACTGAGGGCAATGAGTAGTGTGTGTAGGTTTCTAACAGTTTCTTCTGGTTTCTGTAGCACCTCCTTCTCTCTTTGCAACCACACACTCAGCAACAGAGACTGAAAGAAAGAGGAAAAGGACGTGTAAAAATGAAATATTAGAGAAAAAACTGATCTAAATTTCAACCCACTCCATCAATCAGTCTTTATCTTACCAGTAGCTGCTGTGGACTGATGCCGGCCTGCTCTAGTGCGTCACAGACTTTATGGAGTTGGCTTTTTCCACACAGACAACCCCAGAACAGAAAATTCCCTGCAAAGGAAACACAAGATCAAAGTCCTCAGTCTGGATTTGTTTGGTGTGCGCCCTCAATGTCTGATGTCATTGAGATTTCATTTCTTTTCTCCTCCACAACCCTCCTTGTGGCTTGCGTAAATACTACCCGTGCTATTTTTACACATGTCCATTTGTTTGACTCATAGTATATAGTATACTACATGTGTCTGGGACAGAATGCATCTGGTACATCTGCACCTGAAAAACTGGCACTGCCCCATAGTGACATGTTTTCGCTGAATATATTGATCATTTGATCCAGTCTTGTATTTCTCCAGGTGGAATAATCTTGTGTAGTTTGTACAACCTCATGTCAACATGACATCTGTCTGGGACAAAACTGTCTTCAGGTATGAGCAGCACAGCAACTCAGATTTTAGCCCTCTCTCTACTTTGGTTTGGAGAAACACAGCAATAAAATTCCACTGGTGTGAGACAGACACTAACAGCACTATCGAATGAGGTTTTATGCTCTTTACACTGAGATGAACAAAATGCTACACAGAGCGTTACTAATTTTTGATTGTGTCATGGTATCTATCGGGGTAACTCGGTAATGGACAAGGCATACATATGTTGCCATACCTAGCTGATTCCATTCAGTGTCAGACCCGCGGATCACCCTCAACTCCCCATCCTCAGTGCACTCCATCTGGGAGAGAAAGGCTTGGGCAGGCAGGGGTGAGCTAGGTGAGTCCTGGGCAAAGGAAACGCTGGGTCTCGAGGTGAGCTGGGCATAGCGTTGCAAGGTGGGGCCAACGCGGGACAATTCATCCTCTATGCCTTCGAGGGAGTCCTGCTGGGTGGAAAGAACATGAGTGTTGGAGTTATGGGGAATAATAAGGAGGTTTAAGGTGTAAGTACCATTAACAAGCTTTCTCTATGTGCGTGCGTTTGTGTGTGTGTGTGTGTGTGTCCTCTCACATTTGTAGAGCAGGCCTCTGTGTCTGCAGCAGAGTGCAGTTGTTGGATGTCAGTGTAGAGCTGAAGCAGTTTCAGCTGTGAAGAGCAGAGCTGGAGTAATGCTGTATCCACTTCCTCAGGGTCTGTAATGCAGACATACACAGCCGTACATAAAGAGACAAAAACCAAACATATGTATGATATGTACACGCATATGACATTTTACATTTACAGTACTTTACATTTCATTTAGCTGGAAAATAATTAGGAAACCAGTTCATGACGCTTCAGTTTTAATATTATATTTTAGAAAAATCAGAACAATATGTTTTCTCCTTCATAATAAACTGATACTTTACCTTGTTGCTTCAGAGTGTCATATAAGACGCATGTGATGTTAGTAAGACATGAGACAGGAGCATTCTTATTTGACAGCAGAGACTCCAAAGCCTAAAAGGAAAAGGCGAAGACTGTAGTTAGAAATTTGACGGTTACCGCTGAAGACAATATGCCTCTCTATTACTCTGTGAGGCCATTTGCACTGTATCTTTGGTTATACCTGCTTCTTAATGGCCGGGTGTTTGATATCCAGCAGCACACTTTTGGCTTCGCTCTCCAAAATATCTGAAAAGAAATGATGATTAAAAACACACGGATAAACAAAGACTCAAACCTCTCTCATCTCATACACTTCTATCCATACGTCCATTCAGCTCTCACTCTTGTATCTCTTACCAGGCTCCACCTCTCTGCTCCTTAGTAAAGTAGTCAGTCTCTTTAACAGGTGCATATCTTTGGCTCTCTCGCTCTTCTTGTCACTGCAATGAAGAAGACAGAAAGATGGGGTTTGTATGGCTTGCTGGCAGCCTTCATTAAAGGGGTATTTTTAACAACTTGTTGACTGGGGACAAGATAGACAGCCTAAAATTTGTGCTTCAAGGTGAATTATTTTAAGAATATGAAGACTTGAATAAGAAAAAAATATATAGTAATATGTGTCTATAGCTGAGGAATATATTACAAATATTACTAGAACTGCTATTCTTACATACAGACCAGTAACTAAATAGCTCATGAGCGAATTTGAGTGTCAGAATAAAAGGTATCCCCAACCCCACATCTGCAAGCAATCCTACAAGACACACTAATTGAAGTGTTAAAGGAATAGTTCGACTTTTGGGAGTCTTGTCATCAACATGAGGTTGCTAGACAACCAGACTATGGGAAGTTACTGTTGATGTCCGAGAAATAGTCTGGGACATCACCTCCTTACACTTTGTTTTTTGTACGGTTTAAACAAGTGAGATAGAACGTGTGAGCTTTAGAGGTGCTGGACTATTCCTTTAAAAATACCCGCATGACAGACAGCTGATCTACAGTATCTTTGAGGTTAATGTATGCGTGTGTCTTTCCTGTCTGTGCACCAACCTGAGGGCCAGGTGGAAGGGGATGTTCACTGTCCTCAATGCTCCTGTGATGGGATCCAGCAGACACACCTGCTGGGTGTGGAGCTGCCAGCCCTGACTGGTCACACTGTTCACCCCCATCAGACGGTAGCCAGCATACAGTAACCTGGTGAATGCGCACACACACACACACACACACACACATCAGACAATATTTTACATATATTTTATCGTGTGCTATTCCCCTGTTTGTCTATCCTCGAGTGTCCGAGTGTACAGTATATGTTTCTGTGGTATGCTAAACATGAAGATGCACAGGTGCTGCTTTGTTTGTGATGATTTTGAGGCTAAGAAATAACTGTAACAAAAAATTTGAGAGTGCATTGTTTATACCTGCAGTGTTTGCCCACAGTGAAGGCTCCAACTCGAGGCCCCTGCTGCATCCCCCATACCTCCAGGATTCCCCTGCGGGGGGCGTAGATGACCAAGAACAGAGCATGGCGTCTGGGGAGGGAGGCAGAGGGGGAGAACTCCCGATCACCTCGCTCCTCTGGAACCTGCAGCCAACCCAGTTGAGCATCTCGGTAACCTGCGGTTAAAGTAATGAATAGTTATACTTATATTACAGGGACACACTAAACAACTTTCAAGCAGAACGCATGATGTGGCATCGCAACAGATTTTAAAGACGAAACAGGGGCTATGGATGTTTGATAGACAGCATGTAAGGGTTAAATGTCTTCTGCTATCTGACCACATGAATACTTCACACATGTTTTAATGTTATTTATGTACTCATGTCTTGACATGTGAACCATGGAGAATGGAATATACAAGAGGGATATAAAGACTCTCTACCTTCTCAGCACAGCTCTGAGCTTAATCTAGTCAGTTCTTTACAAAGATCCCTTTAAAAAAAACCTCTATATTATTCATTTCTTAATCCTTGATCTTTCTCTCTACTTTCTCCTCACCTTTCCACATGCGAATGGAAATGCCCCTGGCTAAGTCCAGCAGTGAGACTCGACCAAAGTCATCCGTCACCCCAGCCAACGTGTTGCAGGGGGACAGACAGATGGATTCGCCGTGGCGACGAGAGTCTGGGAGACCAAATCTGGATGGGAGAGTTCAGATTTAAGAGAAAGGACGACGGAAGGACATCAACAAGCTTCGTATTGCCAATATCAATAGGGCACAATTAGGGATTGCTGCATTTGTGTGGAGAAATCATGATTGGTACCTGATCCCCAAGGGTGTTGCAGGCTCCACCTTGGGCTTCTGTTTCTGAACAGCCTCCTCTTCATTCTTGTTCTTGTTCCAACCTAACCATCCACTGAAAACAGTCAGAGAGAGTGATGAAGTGATGAAAAATAGAAACAGGGAAAGAGAAAAGAGAAACTAAGGTGATGAATCCATGTAAAGAGAGGAATTAAGAGAGATTACAGTATAAAAAAAAGTCATAAAGGAGAGGAGGCGAATGACAACATACACTTGAGATACACTAGAAAGAGAGTGAAAGGAGACTCATGGGAGGAGGAAAGCAAATGATCCCCCCTGTATGGATTAAGTTGGCACTGAGCAGAGAACAGGCTATAATTCAGAGTATTGACTGGGCTTTGTGCTGTTACAGCAGTAGAGGATTGTAAACAGTGCAGCATTCAGTCATCAAGTGTGTGTGTCAGACAGGAATTAAATACACACACACACAGGCACACAAAAAAACTTGGCAACCCTATCTGTCTTTTAAACAATGCACTACACAAATTGAGATGTGGTTGTTAGTTTAGTTTTGTCTTACTCCTTATTATAACTATTATTACTCAGTCACTTTACCTTGTTTCTTTGACTATTATTTGTCTTAAATTCATGTATGTTTCAGAAAAGTGCCATTTAAAGCAGCTCTGTGGAACTTTTTGTTTTGTGTTGATTTTGGCGGTCCCTGTGGACAAAGGCGGAAGTGTTTCACCTAACGTTAGGCTTACATGTTGCCTCCGTTTCACTCCCCGCTGCAAGGAGACTACTTCTCCGGGAGGAGAGTGGGCGGCAGCTCTGGAGACGGACCTTCAGTCAGCGGCTGAAGCAACTGGAATTCAGCCAGAGCAAACCCCAGCGCTGTTTCGTCTGATGTCGCGGAAAACCCCGACCCGGTGGCAGGCATTAAGAATAACTATTAGAAACTAATAGAAATAGCCAATCTTCTCACTGTTGATCTCGTTGGCGTATGTAGGTCATATAGAGGCATCGGTATTAAATTGAGACTGTTTCATAACCAGTTAAAAAATGTTTTTTTAAGTAAAATTATGTTTGGTAAAATTATTAATTAATTAACTAATAAACTAA
>NTHP01000061.1:515136-529116 GCA_003416845.1 Oplegnathus fasciatus
CCCGTCAGACAGCCTTTAGCCACCTTGCTATAATGTTATTTATTCTATAATGCTGTATAGTCCCGTGGTTAGATAGCAGTTACTGTGTCAACTTAGTGCTGTTCCAGATGTAGCTAACTGGACAGCTGTGAAATTAGTTAGCAGTTATGTGCTGTAAGTTAGCATGCTAACTTACAGACGTGCATCTGCCTAGCTTTGGTACCTGTTTGATTCTTCTCCTCCACTGGCTTGGTGTTCTGGCTCTGGAACAAGTAGTCCCTGACCGTTTTGAGCTCTTGGAGCCGGCAAAACTCCAATAAGCTGCAGGACATCTCTCTCCCGTCCCGTCAGGACCCGAGTCGACAGGGAATCAGCCAGTTAGCCTGCTTGCTAACAGTTCAGTTGTGGAAGATCAACGTCGCTTAGCGGTACGAGTCCGTTTGCGAGCTCTGCTACCGTTTTAACTTTATGACAGCCTGTTCACAAAGACACTGTTTCTAACTTGTCTTCAACTGGCCCCTGGAGAAATGTTAATACGAGTCTGGTACTCTTATTTTTCCCAACATTTGCAGTTCCCACCCTGGTCCTGATGTGTTGACACACCGTTAGCATAATAACACTGCTGTGCTTCCGGGTTAGAGTTCAAACGTTCAAAATAAAAGCAGAGTAAGATGCATTTGTGTACACGTGAGAAGTCACATTATGTCACAGAATAATAGAGACATTTTTAGAGCCAGTATGTAAATTAAAAATATATGTATGTATATAATATGATTTATTGGTATTTTAAAAAGTGTATTGTTGTGTTGTTTTCACCAGAGGGCGGTAGAGGAACATTTTTCAGCTTTCACACATGTTCTTTTCCCCCCAATGCTCAACTTTAGTTTACTGTAACAGCAGAGCATTATGGTATGTTTTTCCACTGTAGTTTCTACAGTTTTTCAAAGGCATACAGTTGGCTTGTCTTCGCTGCCAAGTCAAACTCTAAATTCAAGTTCCATTCATATTTTCTTTTTGATCAAACTTCCACTGGTTATCTTAATTATACACATTTTTATGTATTGCTATTCACCAACTGCATCAAAGGTATACTGCATGAGTGCTGTGTGGTGATGTAGGTTAATGAAGTAGAATGAAACCAAGCTGAGCCATTAATTTCATGCACTCATTACACAATTACACCACACAGGCCCGCACTGCTCAGAAAGAGGGTTACATAATGAACCTACAAATCTTCTCTGAAAAGTTAGAAACATTACTGTGCTGTATATCAGTTTGAGGTATTTCTCCTAGAGTTTGCTCATTGCTGTGTTTTCAGTCTTGTGGTTGCTTTGTGTTTTGGTATTCTGAGACAGCTGTGAGGAATAGGTACCTCATCCTCTTCTTCAGTGTTCTCAGTGTACGACTGTTGAACATCAGATTTAAAAAAAAATGGCAGCTCTGACAAAAAGGCCTGTGCTTTTTAATTCTAGGGGCTGAAAAAAACAACAACTGGCAATTACCACCAGTGTTTTAGATACAGCAGCTGAATATTTTCTTCCCATGATGAGGTAGGTGCAGGAAATATTTAAATGCAATACCAAGTTTGATCAGTTATCCAGAGAAATAACAAAATCTACACCACTATACTACAAAAAAAAAGGAAATGCTACATTGGCAACACAAGGTGTTTTAGGGAAGAGTTTTTCTTTAAATGATTGTGCACAGTAGCACAGTGTGAGCCTAATTATTGGCTAACTGGTTACATTAAACAGGTCATAACCTATTTAACACTGCCTTGTTGCCCTACATAGGTGATTTATTACCGCCCTTTACTCTCTCTTCTATGGAGTAAAATGTTCAGTGTAAATGTTCCCAAGGCCAAAACATTCCGTTCTTTCAAAGTAGTTTGTGACTCTTGGACTCTCTTGACCCCACACAGAGTTTCATATTAGTGGGGTCTTGTGGGGTCGGAGGTCAGCGTTACTACTTTCTTTCCTCTGTGAACATACTGTGATGCCTGTGGTTAACATGACCAGCTGTTAGTGGTATTGTTTAACACCACTCACCCATCCTTTCCTACGCTCTTTAAAAAGCAATGGGCATTTTGCCAGTGTACTTCCCGCATCTTCACACAAATACAAACCCACCTCTGGGGGGTGCCCAAAAGTTTCCGGTCCGGAAGGCTGGACACAGAAACTCAGGAAACAATTGGGTGTCAGAAAGGTCCTTGGGTCTGTCTCGGTCATATTTCCTGGCTCTGTGCCATTGCTTATTAAGCTGTTGTTACGTTTGGGCTGTTTTACAGTCCACAGAAACAACTCTCCATCTGGTTCCCCCTCTTCCTTTGTTGACAAGGAAGCGAGCTGGCATCATTCTGTCTCGGGATGGACGTGTTGTTGATACACAAAGAGAGATGGCATTGATTTATTCAGACACACTGAGCGTTGGTCACTGTTAAGACCTTGGACACTGAAGGATTGTTGTGTGTTGCTTCTTCCTTGATAGCTATTCAAAGAAATAGTGGAGTCATATTGTACCATTGACATTTATATGGTGCAATTAGATAAATTAATTTAAGAAAATTCTTTTTTATCAGGATGTAAGACACAATGACGACCTATATTAAGGGATTTAGGTGAGTTTGCCAACCAGTCTTGAACGTCGCCTTGCTGCTCTCTTCACAAGTACACTCTACATCTGGGAAACACAAACTTTGAAGGAAGTAGTGCAGTGTGAAAGACGGAGGCTGGCATGCAGGCCGGTTTCAGGACTCGTTGCATAATCTGACTCTCCAAATGAGTTGTACTCAGGCACACGCCCACACAGTCTGAAAATCCTACAGGTCACTGGAAGTGCAATATTAGGCTTCTTGTCTTATGGAAGGGAAAGATTAGACGTCAGAGTGTGATAAATTTAGCCCCATATAAACGAACATTTTGACTATTCTCCCATAATATGGCAAGATAATGTGTTAGCTTTGGCCCATGGTGGCAGGCTGTGTTATGCCATTCAACATATCTGTGTAAAATTTCAGCAGCACATCGCACCGAGGGTTCATTTTCTGCTCTGCTTTTTACATCTAGTGGAAATTATCCTTGTGCATTCTTACATGTAAACAGTGTTGATTTATCCTACCATTTTATTTTAATAGTGGACAGTTATAATGATGCTGGGAGATGTACATTTTATGTCCATAACAGTATACCATAAAATTAAATCAAAGTATAAAGGAAATTTCCCCCAACTCCATTCTGTGATTCTCTGAGAATGTCTGAAGAATTCTCTGAAAACAATGTGTGAAAACGATCCACTTTTTATTTTGTATCTTACAGAAATTAGATTTTTTTTTTTTATATGTTGCAATCAACATATCTAGATGTGAATGTTTTCATTTTATTATGTGTGGAACCCAGTTCTATGTAACTTTATGAATAGCTTTAAGACAGTTAAGACAGTAATATAGATCCAAAGGTCAAACAGTCATGTGGTAACTCTTTTATGACAAATAAAAATCTGTTCTCTGAACTCTGCAGTAGAAGATTCTAGGTACTCAGTTACAGTATGTATCTAGTTTATGTGTCTGCTAAATTATACTGTAAGGTTTCCAATGTTTAGTGTGGCTCTGGTGGACGTCTCCAGATGCTATCAGTAGGGTAGAACTCAACAAACTGAAAAGAGGCATATTATCTCAGAAAAGAAAGCGTCTCCTGTTTTGTTTTTTTTCTCATCTAATCTCGTTCTAAAAATCCCCCAACCATACAAAATCATCACTGCTGACGTTGTGGTAAAATGTGCAAAGTTTAACTGCCCTGAAACACGAGACTCTGATCCTCCTTTACCTGTGGTTATTGCAAAATGAGCATGAGGGCATTCACAACCACAAAACAAGTATACATACTGTAGCTCCCTTTTTGAGCTAACCGACAGACAACACTGGCTCTGTATCATCCCTTTGAGTCCCATCTCAGACTAGTTAAAGAGCAAATGCCAATTTTCACTGTCCCAGGGCATCTCCCAAATTGCAATTATTTTGATGATGAGAGGGACATTCATACGGTGATGTGTTTTTGATGATGAGATGAGCCTTACATGCCCCCTTGTCCACACATGTCTGCACTGTGACGTTTGCACGTAATGCATATCTAGCACCTCCTGCTAGATGGAACTAATCCTTGCAGGACAAGCACAATATAACATTTTTCTAACATTGCTGGCACTCTATGATTGCTTCAAAGTTCACAGTGTTTTTTTCATCTGACCAACTTTCTGTGGCTGCAGATAGTCTAGATGTTATTTCAGGCACATTTTGCGGTAAATTAAAACTTTCAAAGAAATATCATGTTGCCCGTGGTCAAATTAAATTCTTACCAATTATGAAGTAAGTAAAGCTACAATAATACCCCCCTCAGCTTTTGAAATCTGTCGCCATGATTAAAGGCCCTGAAAATCTCAATCAGCTTCTTACTATGAATTATGAACACAAATTTGCCTGCCTGCTGTTTGGTGCCCGACAAATGGTGTTTTGTGGGTTTTTAGAGCTTTTTCACAAAAGACAACGCTACGAGAGCAGTGAGAGTGAGCCAGAACAGTAAAGTTGCAGGCCGAACAGCTAAACAATGAGTTGAAACTCACTACAAAGCTCAGTGAAGCTGAGGGGAGCTGCAGAGTCGGGTGATAATTCTCTGTAGGACGCTACGAGTGACACCTTTCACATTGTGACATTGTCATTTGATACATTGTTATTATAAAGATAAGAAGAAAAGTTATAGTCACTTTAATGTTATCAAGAAAACCAAGTTTTCAGGGGCTTTAAGTGGTGACTTCTTTAAAATATGTGGATGATTTGCCCTTATCTAATAACTTCAGTTTTCTAAAATATTCTCTTTTAGATATATTGTAGCTTGTAGCAACGTAACTGGTTTGAGTCTGTCCGAGGACCTTTGTTGCATCTCTCTACTGTCTGGCCGTAATAAAAAGCACACACAAAAAGTTAGCTTTGTCATAATTAAACAACAACGGCTACATTATCCATAGTAATTTCTCTGTACATGCTGGATCACACTTCGGAGTGAGGAACTTGAAGACATAAAGGAGGACTGATTTATATTGTGCCTGGAATCCCACAGTAACAGGAGACATCCTGGTTTCCACCAAGCTCAGCACATTTTCACTCTGAGCCCTCACTTTAGTTTGGTTCAGTAACCATCATCAGTTAAGTTAACATTTATAAGGGCGAAGGTTCTCTAACACCACCCATCGTAGTGAAACAGTGATGGTGGAAATGCTATGAAATATGTTTCCATTGCAGATTTTTAAACTGTGAATCAGTGCCATTAGACTGAGAGGCAACAACATCATATAGGAATTTCAGAAAGTTATAAAAATATCAATGTGTTGCTGTCCAATTTCATCTATTTCTAAATGCATGTAAAATGTTAATGTTGACACGTCTCTGAGGTAAATTATTCACTCGGGGTGGAACCAGGGAAGGTTATTCTGCTGAATCCATTCAGGCAGTGTTCATTTTCCGCTTGTGCCAACAACAACAACTGACTTATGCACACGCTAATCTCATGTCTTTTTGGCAGATCAGGATATGTCAACAGCCTGGCTCCGTTGGCTCCACACTTATTCACCCGCATTCCAATCATTAACTGATACTCTAACATAAACTGTTGAGGTAACTTTCAAACAAGCACAGATAATGTGCAGGAATTCACCCTGTTTGTGTAGAATGTCACTCATCATTCGCTTTTCAGCATTGTTATTATGGCTAGGTTTGCATATCAGCTTTCTGCTCCTTTTGCAGCATGGTTCACTTGTCTGACAGCATGACCTTGAAGTGTGTGTGCATAATGAGCAATGCCAGGTGTCACTGTGATAAAAGGTTAAAACACCATGCAGATTTTGCACAAGAACTTGTTGACACTGAACGAGGACCGTAATTTCATAAGAATATCTACAGGAGGTGTCTACAGGCAGATTACATCGTTGAGTTAAAGTGTTTTTATTATGGTACCCTTGCATTCTCAAATATTTCTTTTTAATTTAGATGTTACTGTAAGTAAAATTCAGTAATGCAGGTTTGACTGCAACAAGAGATCCAAGAATACATATTTAATACTAAGCCTAAAAATAATAAGCCCACATTTTACTGAAGCTAAATGTCTATTGGAAAACAGAACACCTATTTCAAAGGACTGAAATGCTTTCTCATGTATTTTTACTTTTTACACTTCAGGTAAATGGTCATTCTATTGTATGTTATCCTACGGAATGTTCAGTTTCATCAGATATTTAAGACGAAAAACAAACAAACATGGAAAACTAAAAAGCTCCACATAATTGGTGAAGAGGAAAAAAGAATGGCCAAAATATCCTGACTTTTAGTCCCTTGTATGGGTCAAACTCTAAAAACACTCGATCCGACATTTTCCATATCACAACTCAGTAGCGTCTTTCATTAGACCCTCTCTCTGCCTTTGAAATGCAGCACATCCCATGCTGTTCTTTCATGTTGTTCAGCTAAATACAACAAAGGAGCTCCTCTTCTTGCTGTCAGGACGTCGCCATCATGTTTTCTAGCTTGCATGTGTGGAACGTGTCTGTGTATGCGGACCCAATTGTAGTACAGTATGTACAGAAGCCTGTGCAAATCTATCGCTGTCTGCATCTGTACTGAAGTGTAATCAAGGCTTCAACAGAACTTCATGAGTAAAATCATCTGAGTGCCCCTTTTAATGTTGTAATTATCACAAACAAGCTCAAGTTTTATTAAATGTTTATTTACATGAAATATACAGTTTTGTTTGGAATTCATATACAAACTTTTACAAACATTAATAATTTAAATCATAAAAAAACAACTAAAAACACAACTATACTGGAGTTTTACACAATGGAGCAACATAAGAGGAAAATTGGGGTTAAACCAACCTAACCTGTTTTTAGTTAATAATCTAGAGACATGCTTGAAATTCAGTCCAGACAAGTACCATGGCTGCCTAACAATGCTGCACTAACACATCAATGAAAACGAGTGAAAATGAGAGAGGAATGTTCACATAGACAAAAGTGGTGGCCCTGTGATGAATTCAAGAGGGGGAGATGGGAAAATATAAAAAACACCCAGTGTGAAAGATTATACCTTTTCAGTGAATCATTCTAAGTACATTCAATAGATGTTGCATTATACTCTGCTTTGCAGTGGACTTAAGGCATTTTCACTTATAGCAGTCACCTGTTGGTAGGATGGTGTGGTCCATGTGTTAACAAAAAAAACAAACAAAAAAAACTACAAGTATTGGACCATATTTACAGTATATTATCCAACTGGCTTCAAAGAGGAGACTGGTTCTAAATTCAAAGTAACCCTATGTGACACTGCAAACACTGCCATCTTACTATTCAAAGTAACACTGTTTCAAGTTTTTGTGTGCAAGTTAATGTGTGCAAAAGGCAGTGGGTGAGCAGGGTAACCAAGGGCCCTTTCAAAAGCGAGACTGTGAAAAGCAATGGACATGTATTTTGGTCCCTCGAGTTTACAGTTTAGTGTTCACATGGAATAAGGGGGAAATACTTTACAGTAACTGAGAGCACCGATACTGCTGACTATGTCTCATGACTGAAATGTACGTCAAGAGAGCATTGATCCGTTACAAGTTAACCTTGGCTGCTTGTCGTAAGCGGTACTTCAGTCATTCATGCCAGTGCGAGCCCCCAAAGGCAAACATGAGTAGCAAGGCCATGTCCTGAGCAGAGCATGTCCTGGTTTGTGGCCACTGATGGGCTTTTAGCCAATATTTACATGGCAAATACAATGAAGTGAAAGGGTGCTAAAGAGACAAAAAAAGTGAAAATATTGTTGCTGTGAAAGTTTTGTTCCCATTATGCATCGCCATGGTAGAGGACCCAGGAGCCACAGATTGTCACTTGACATGCTGTCAGCAGCAAAACAACAATAATGCTTGTGTTCACTAAACCTGCTTGAGTATATTCTGAGAGGTCTACTGTATGTCACAATGGGAGGATCATTTCCAAAGGAGATTTTACGGCAGTCAAAAAAGCTTGGAACAGAAGTGTTTTTAAAAAAGGCAAACAAACCTTAGTTTAGAGTGTCTCTCTGGCAGGATATTCAGATTTTGCCATAAGCACTTGTCTCGTAAAATTAATGATTTTCCTTTCTCAGTTGGTTCTACACTCCCAGATATTGCATGCATGTATGTATGCATCACTGATGGCCTCTAGTGCAGTCACAATTCTATTGCTTACAGTCAAAACAAACAGCAATCTCAGACACAAGTTGTCAAGGACTTCACAAAAGAAACAAATGAAATGCCAAAGAAAAAAAAAAAAGAAAAAAAAGAAGAGAATTGGCCCTTAACCCCCTTCATCTTCTTTAAGGACAAATGTTTGGCTCAGGTTTTGAAAAGAAAATCTGCACTGAAATGGACTTTGAACTGACCTCATTTGGTGGAATTGTGCAATGGGAGACTCATAAATTCCTGTAGCCACTGTATAAAAGCTACTGTGTCCTTCATTTTAATAAATATTATAAAAACACCAATATGGTGAATATGCATAGAAGAAACTATGAGAAGTCAAACACATTTCCACATACAACGTCTTATCAGCCAATGAGCAAGACAAAAAAGCACCCATGGGAGATAGTTATTTGTTTACAATATAAATGTGTCATATAGTTTCTCAAACCGTATAAAAAGACTTAAATAGAGCAGATTTTAAATACTCATGGGGCTACATGTCATGCTCTGTAGCCCATATTCGTCCAAACTGTTGAACAAATATGTCCAACAGTTTACAGGAAGCTCAACTCTTAAAAATAGGTGGATTTTCATTTCTCAGCTTGGAACAGAACATTCATTTGAAATTTGATCTTGGCTATGCAGTCTTTCATTATCAGATCCCCCAAAAGTGCAACAGGACTTCTGATATTCTTTCAAACAATTCATATTAGAATACATATACTTCAATACCAACCCAGTCGAGAACAGAAGATCAAGATTCTGTATTTTCTTCCTTTGCATATTCCTCTACAAGTTTCTCATAGGAGTGGCTGTGTTCTGAACAGTCACTAGTGAACACCGACCCTTCAGTTTCAGAACTTTGTTCCTCCTTGGAGTTTGTTTCAATGTTTTCATCACACGTAGTAATGGATAATTTTGCTTTAGAATCATCATCATCATCATCGTCGTCGTCATCCTCCTCCTCCTCCTCCAAGTTATTACTGAGAAAGTTCTCCTCGTCTATAAAAGTGATGTTTGCATTTTGGAATGTGAGGGGATGGTACTCTTTAGAGTCCCATGTCCTTCGACCACCTGCTCCGCAATCTCCCACCCCTCCGTTCTCCAGGTCGACGTCCTTGTCAAGCTGGTTTTCATACATTTGGTCCTGATCAAGTTCTAGGTCACCCTCTACATGGTCCTCTGTTAGCAGCAAACCATTGTCTGAGCCCAGGAGGTAGTTCTTGGACTTTGAAAAAGCAACAGTGACACGGTCACTGAAACTGTAGCGTCTCTTTTGGCGTGGTGAACGGTCCAGACTGAGTATGGTGTGACCATTAAACATGGGGGCATCATTGCAACTTTTGGAACGACCAATCTCTTTGGGTTTATTGATGGTATTGGCACTGCCACCGTTGCTTCTGCCATCTTTTTTGGTGCCAATCTGCTTGATCAAGTCATTGTAGCCTTCCTGCTTCTTGGACAGGAAGCTGAAGATGTTGACATCATTAGGAGTGGGTGGTAAACGAAGGGAAGCCTTGTGCGACGCCTTGTAGTGACGAAGCTCATCAAGGGATAGCTTGCGCAGCTTGCGGCGTTTCTTCAGTGCCTTGTGGGCCTCAATCACCATCCGCACTTTCCAGTTGAAGAACAAAGAAAGCCAAGCCAACCCCAGATAAATCCACACTTCCACAAAGTACCGGTACAGAGTAGGGTATTCTTTATTTGGTTCCACACCTGCACGGACAAACAAAATGGTTAAAAGCCATTCGAAATCCAAAGTTCTGGCCTGGTTTAATTTGATTGGTTCAATCAAAAGAATCATCTAAGAAATGGAGCATAATGCCCATGTTATCTGTGTACAACTGGACAACAATTGATTCTTGGTGATCAAGGAGTGCCTTTTATTTATGCTTTTAACTAGAGGTTTTCTGGCTTAAGTTAATAGACTAAAATGATTTATTTCCCAGCTTACCTGCAACCAAGTCTCCAAAGCCAATTGTGGTCAAGGTGACAAATGAGAAGTACAAGCCTTCAATATATGTCCAACCCTCTTGGGACATGAATACAAAAGGTGGAAGGACTAAATGGACCAGCACACCCCACAGGAGGAAAATAGCTGTGCAGGTAAATTGAGCCTTTCTCTGAAAAAGAAAAAAACAAAACAACATTACTTCAGGTGAAGGCTTTGTTATACCACAGAGAGATGCAAGTACTTTTCCCAGAAGTGGAAATAAAAACTTATATCAACTTACCAGTGAAAATCCTTTCTTGGTTAGATACTGGCCCAGGTGCTTGGCTCTGCCGCCGAAGAACTTTCCTAGCTCGCTGATCCAGGTGAGACATAAAGGCACACCAAACAGCCCATAGAAGATGCAAAACACACGGCCTGCTGACGTTTTGGGGGCAATGTTCCCATATCCTTAAAAATTGAAAGTGAAACAAAGTGGTTAGCTTGTTTCAACTATGCATGTATCTCTATTAAGACTTTACAGGAGAAGAAGGAAATTAAAAAAAAATATGCCACTGATACAGGTTTTCTTAATCCAAGCCTATCACATCTGTATTGTTGTCCTGTGAATCTGATTTATACACTCATTGGCAAAACATCCTGCAATCGAGTTTGTTCCAATAGAATAAAGAAAAGACAGTTTAAAAAGTTTGCCTGACAGCCCAGTGCTTGTTTTTGCCAACAACTGTAACATTACTCAGTCTCAGTTTCTCTTACACATCCAAGTGAAATTTGAAAAAAAAAAAAAGCCCTCTCCCATCAGAGCTAGATCCCTCACTCCACAACTACTTACCGATAGTAGTGATAACAGTGGCAGCAAAGATAACAGCATTTGGCCAGTTCCAGTTGTTGAAGGTCTTGCTGCCAGTTATAGTGACCCCTTGGCCTGCAGCATCAGACACCGCCTGAGGACAAAGAAAATGAAATACCACAACTGAGTACAAACTTTAATTCAACTAAAGGAGAAACGCATGGACGCTGAACAAATGGATGATCAATTGGCGGTTATAAAAGGGTCCAATCTGGCTAAGCTAAAAGGAAGACAGGAAGTTTGTCGTGTGTAAGCTCCATTTCTTCCACCATATCCTTCCTGTGATATGACGATGGTATCTCCAGTGGTACTGATGAGCTGAAACGACACTCAGGCCCCCAGGAGAATCGCCGCTAACCTGAGGGCTTTATAGTTCCAACCACTGCTTACATTGGTAGGGAAACAGGAAGGCAAGTGCTGCATCCCTAAACAGCTATTTCATAATCACATGATGATGCACGGATTACAAAAGCACCAGGTGGCTCTTCAGTGGCTGCTCTCTCTTATGTTTGTTGTGTCAAAGTTGTACTGAATATGTACAATACAAGAAATTCTTCCAGAAAACAACACCTAGAGCACGGGATACATCAGCTTACTCTTGCAAAGACGTTTTAGTGTCGACATCCAAAGGAGACAGAAAATGCTTAATCAATCATCCCCCAGCATGTGTGCTTGAACAAAATGAACTGAATACCCCCTGTTGGGTATTCACAACCCCCCCGCCCCCCACCATCACCACCACCACACACACAAAAACACACACCAAAGTTCTTTCTCCAAATGTGCTTGAAGTGGGGAAATGTGCAGGGGTTGACAAAATTCGCATAAGCCCTAAAGTACTGGAAGATGCTTGGTTGTTTAATAATAACAGGTCTGTGACAGTTGTGCTCTGTAATTACGAGCACAAGGGGAGGCCGTTCTTTTGTCTGCTGAAACAACACAGTTCCTCCACTGGGCTTCAGGATGACAGCAATGATGACCAAGTTTGTGTTCGAACCATGACCAGATATAGAGTCACTCGAGTGGACAAATCTGCTGCTTACGCACTTTCACATTTGACAGTCCGAACAGTCCACAGCATCTGTAATTACCGGCTACATTTACATGCATAAGGTAACCTTGTTATTGGCCATGTTCAGGCTAAAATCTTATTTGGTTCAAGCTGATTACGGGAACTTTTGATACCCCACAACTACATATCCCTGTTGGCCTGATGAACCAGTTAACACTACAGCTGCGGAGATATAACAGTCTACCTGCAAAAAGAAAAAAAAAAAAGGCATGTCTAGCTCAATACTAATCTGTGCAATGCATTTTTTAAACATCAAAATGTTTCTGTAACAACATCTTTTGCACAAGTGATGAAAACACTCCTGAAACAAGGAGAGCCTTGATAGAGAACACTCAGAGAAGGGGCAAAGGGCATCACATGCGCTGTAGCTTCTCAGCACTGTGGCTTGTAGCAATGGAAAGTTATCAGGCGTTTACAATAACACAGCTGCACACGTTTTTTATAAAATGAAAGTAGATTTCAAATTCAAATGACAGACCGCTTTTGGAAAATCCCGCAATCAATCACTGATTCATTCATTCCTCTGTTGCGGCCAATGTGACATTTAATCCCTCTAGCTTGTGACTGCAGCAGTTTGGGGTGTTTGAGGTTTGTTTGCCATGCGGAAAAAGTGAAAGAAAGTGACCAATGTTATGTCTGTGGTCTGTGTGTGTGCTCAGCTCTGCACCTTATTCTAGCCTAACGAGGGAGATTTGCACGTGTTCACAGTCTGACTGCCAGATAAAAAAAAAAAAAGTGCTGAAGTTTGAGACAAACAAAACGCTGATTCACAGGAATACAATGAGGGTAGAGTGCAAGCTAAATCATGGGAGCGAGCGCCGTGCCCTTATCGCGTGTCGCTCGAATAAGGGACAAGGAATATAACCTTTAAAACTAAGGCAGACTTTAGAGGTTAACATGTTCACTGTTGATGCAAATCTTTAAATATCCTGTATCGCTGCCATTTAACTGTCTTGTCTGTCACGAGCAGAGTGCAAAAACATGTCAGTGAAAACTTGCTACTACGCAGATCAAGAACCAATTTCCATTACACATGAGATAGAATAAACACGCTGTACAAGTTTGATCAACATCTTGCCTTGTTTACCTAAATTGGTTTACATGTGTCTTGCTGGTACTTGTTTGCTTACTTCCTCCTTCTTCACAGTTCAGAAGTGGATTACTATACNNNGACCACTGACTATCTGTGTAACAATTTGGCCACACATTGACCATACAAGGTCCAGCCATATACTAGGTTTCGACCTAGTCTTGTTTTCCTAGGTCCACAAAGCACTAACTAGTGAAAAGATGCCCATACATGACTGAACAGGCTTTGCAATGCACAAGGTCCTTAAAAGGTTAAAGGGTCAGCCTCTGGTCAACTCATGGTCACTTCAGGTCACAAATAACCCTGAGAACAAGGCAAAAAGCACAAGCACTGGGGGAGAAAGATAAAAGACACTTTGTGTCGTACTGAGCCCAAACCAGCTAAGGGGGAAGTTGTTAAACTGGCTTCTGTGCAAGCCTGACCACTGGACAACTGGATATCAGATCAAGGCTACCAACATGGACATACTCTTGCTGGACAATTTATGAAAATGGACTGGATGAAATAGAGTTTTTAAGGAGAGCTAATTGGACCCCAGTAGAGTATTGGACTACCATGACCTCAGTAAACACTGTAGAAGATGCTTCACAGTTTTTCTTCTTCTTCTGTAAATGTCAAAGTTAGTTGAAAAATTATTTAGAAAATAAAAAAAAATGGAGAAACAACATAAAATAATCCAGCAACCTTAGTAAAGGAATTTTGCATTTATAAATTTCGCCAAATGAGGTTCAGCATAATGACATTCTGCTAAGTGACACAGCATGACAGATGAAACATCACACACAAAAAGAC
>NTHP01000061.1:536198-571140 GCA_003416845.1 Oplegnathus fasciatus
TTGTGCTCCAGCAAGTACAAATTAAGTATAAACTCAAGCAGCTCTTTTTATTTTTTTTTTATTTTTTATTTTTTTTAGACAATTGCACTCCCGCATATTTGTTCCAAATGTGTGCGGAGCTGTAGAAAAGCTAGAATTATGTTCACAGGAGTAAGTGACTAATCTGAACTGACTGTACGATTTACAGCTCTGTGCGGGTAGTGCAAGTGTTGACCTGTTCTTTTAACAAACCGATGGAATGAAAGATATTAAAACACTCTGAAGACTGGCTTAGGTTTTGACATTTTATTTTTTTAGGAGTCTGAGGTGACCTACATTAACATGCCGGCACAGTTACACTCGTTGTAAACAAGATCTTCCTTCATTAAAATATTTAGGTTCCACTCAAAACAGTAATCTTGTGTGTCCGTGACAAGGTCCTCCTTTCATGTCTGCAGTGCTGCGCTGGCTCTTTTCAACTGCCACCGTCACCCTCCTGAACATTTAAGTACATAAAGATCGATAATATCATCAGTCGTAATCCATTATGACACACGTGTTCATCGGAAAGACTTGGATTGAAACTTGCAGACATTTTTTAAAAGTCATTTTCATTTTTGAAAATGTGTGTCAGCCTATTTACTGTAAAGCTTCATGAAGTTCCTTTCAGCCGTAGCTGGGTGCTCCGGTGATCTGCTTTTATTAAACGTGTGAAAACATGCCCACATGATAGGACTCAATTAAACACGGTCACATAAAGAATGTGATGATTTTGTAGCAAAGGGGTGCAAGACAAATATTAAAGGAATACTTTGACATTTTGGGAAATACACACATTCATTTTCTTGTTGAGAGTGTCATGTCTGTACACTAAATATGTAGCTGGAGCCAGCTAGCCCGGCTCTGTCCAAAGGTGACAAAATCCCCCTACCAGCACCTGAAGCGCTACCTCTAAAGCTCACTACCTAATGTGTTATATCTCGTTTTTTTAGCTATAGTGTAAAAACAACAACTTGCTGTTTTACAGGGGGGTTATGTGGCACACTATTTCAAATCCGGGACAAGTTGCCAGGCAACCAGCGGAGATCAGGTTAAACAAAAGAGATATGATATGTTCATTAGTGAGCTTTAGAGGTGCAGGCAGATTTTATTACCTTTGTACAGAGCCAGGCTCGCTGTTTCCACATTTCCACTCTTTTTTGCCAAACTAAGCTAACTGGCTCCAGCTACATATCTACTAAACAAACATTTAATATAACAATAATAATTTAATAAATATTGAATATTACATACTTTTTCAATACCAATATGCAACTTAGAGGAAACAGATAAGTTCTTATAGAGTTGTGCATCAGCCTGCGTTTTCTAAGTCAGCTGACTCGGCTGTGTGCTGGTTTCAGGGGCACTGGCAGGCAGATCTGCTGGTGTCTTTGTAGTAGAGACAGAGATCAGAGATGAACAGTGAGACAGGTCAGCATGTTCACAACAAGGTCCTGACATACACAAATTCTTACATAACACTCATTCCTCCTTTGTTGTATCAACACCCAATGGAAAACTTGACCTTCTTACCTATAAGGTGAATTAACAACATGTCAGTCTCAACAAGCAACAGCTTCAAACGATATCCTCCTCTAACTTTATGAAGTCACTATTTAGGTTGATATTACATTATTTTATTCTAATTTTCACATTCCCTTAGTAGTCACACGATGTTATGGAGTTTTGCCATGTGAGTCAGATGTGCATCACTCAACCATGTTAAGGAGTATAAGTTCTGTGTTTTCACATGTTGCTAAAAAGTGAAAAGAAAGAACATATCCCACTGATTGTGACGTCAAGATCGTTTTCCCATAAATCTAAAGAGATGTATCTTTTACCAAATGTTGTCCCATTGGTTCCTTTGGGCTGTCAGTATGTGCAGTCTAAGGCCAAACATCTGCAGATGTTCAGAGATACCGCACACTGTACTGTAGAGCTGGTGAAGGCCATCATGGTGGTCTGGTGAAAAGCCCTTTGGGATGCAAGGGGACTTCCGGAGTTTCAGGCAGGCCAGATAAGACAACCGGAAGAGCCACATCAGATAACACAGTATCCACTGTGGATGCATTAACACAGGTTTCGTTTGGTGACCAAAAGCCTCAGAAGAGGACAGAGTCTTTTTGGAGATCTGTTGATTTCAGTTACAGTCCTGTTTCTCAGGTAGCACACACACAAACAGTCAGATGAGTCAAGATAATAGCGTCGATGCATTGTTCACTCGCACCCAATCATGTAAAAGTCAGGTTGACGACTGACCTCAAACTAGTATAATGGGGAAAACCTGCATTGGGTGTGTACTGTTTGCTCACACGGACTACTAGAGAATCTTTTCTGAATGGAGAACAGAAACTAAAAACACCAAATTCCATGTAAAAGCTGGACGTATGAGCATACAGTGTGGCAGTTACTCGACACTAAAGTTTGTCTCCACGAAAAACAAGAATCGTTATTTCACAACGCAGGGAAGAAGCTGCTTGTTTGCTCTTGCTGTTGTTGGCATCAGTATATCTGCAGCATTTCTGGGGCAGCGAGATGTCAAGTTTATTTAACAGACTGTTACTCAATTGGGTTTACTTGTGTTCAACATGACCACAAGAAGCTTTCCGTAGCTGTCCTACGGTCAGACAGCTACGGTGCTGTGCTGTACAGTAGCGGGGCTGACCTCTGACCTTACGGGTCGCAGTAAAATTTCACATCTCATTATTATTATGATGATGATAAATAATTGATGCTGCAGTAAATTTCACTAAAAAAAAGAAGCCTAATTCCATTGATATTATTATTTTTTTGATATTATTTACTTTATTTATTTTCTTTATTATTTACTTTTTGTTGTTGTATTTTCCTAAATTACGTTAGCTGTTTTTTCTTTTTTTTATTTTATTTCTTTTTTCCTTTTTTCCCGTATTTGTTTTTTGTTTGTTTTTCTCTTTAAGATGAGCGGAGGTCTGTTGTATAAACCTGTGGCTTCTTGACCTCTCCTGACACATCTCTTATTTTCTTTTCATTACCTGGATTTTACGCATTACGCAGTATTTAAATAGCCATTGCCTTTTCCCTCAATCACTGAAATGTCTGAGTGTTTATAGTATGTGCTTCCTGTTTGTTAAGTAATATTGTATGCCATCCCTTTGTAAAGGATTATTTTTAGTGTGTGTAGGTGTGTACAGTGATTTGACCATGTGAAATGACCGAAGAACCGCTTCCTAGTACCATTGTTTTATGTTTGTGTTGTGTTTTTTTCCGAGCTTCTTGGTGGGAAGGAAACCTGCACAATCAGCCAGCTAATTTGCTTCTGGTCGGTATGTGTTCCTTTGAACATGCACCTTTACAGTATGTGTTTCCAAACACACAAAAAGCGGAGGACCCAAAGGCAGAATCAGATTCATAATAAGTACTTTTTGTGGTCCGTGCTCTCTGTCAAAAATACATTTTCCAAAAACTTATCATAGATTGATGACCTTTGTTTATTTGAACACACAATGATATTATTTTTATGGTTCAACAGGAAATTCAAATCATAATTATGAACACTGACGTTCTCTTACATTCAATGTGTTTCTCTTAGTAATAAAAAAGTAAAAGTAGAAAGCAGAAACTGAGCTGTTTATTACCTCTCATTTATCACCTCAGGGTATTCAAAAAGCTACTAATTTAACAAAGGATATTTATTATTTTCCTTGTCTCTGTTTTTTTAAACTTTCTATATTCCAGTACAAACCTAACAGTTACTGTTAAACTGAAAACCTGCGTTACCAGCTGAATAGGCATATTTTAGAAAATGCTAGAGGACAGGATAGCATACAGCAAGTACACTGTGTCAAACGTAAATTACAGATAGCTTCAAGGCAAGGTGCTGCACTGATATGACTGTTGAGGATTCTGTCAGTTATTGCACTGTGGAGGTCTAAACCGCGGAACCTGTTAGTTCACCATGCAGATCCTGAATCCTGTAAAAGATCCCATGACTTTATAAGCTGACTGTGCTAACTTAATCGTGAGTTATGCTAGCGGACTTATGCAGACTACATTTGGAGACTACAATTTGTCACAGTGAATTATTTTATGCTACGGGAATAGTGAAACCATTTTACTGTTTTGCAGTGTTACAGATTTTTATCGTCAGTCCTGCATAACAAGCAAGCTCTTTGTCAGCTTCGTGTCTCTCGGCTCTGCTTTTGTGCAGCCATGCAACATAATCCCTCTTCCACGTACAGAGGGCTTTTTAACATGACAATGAGGACAATTCAGATTCAATTTAAACAGAATATCAAGTGGAAGGTCCCACACCTTTTTGAGGTGGTACCAACAAATATACTCATTTAGTTTAACATGGGGCTTTGTTTTTTGTAAACCTGTTTTCTGGTATCAGCACTGAAAACAATGGCAAAATCAGCATGAAAGTACTAAGTGGTTGCATGAAAGAGGAGGCAGGGGCTTGAGGCCTATAGATATTCATGATCTGCTGGTCGACCACAAATTATGCTGTATAACAGATCTTAAAGGAGCACTCCACCGATTTTACACATCAAGATCTGTTAAGGCATCATGGGGAGTAGCCTACTAATAAGCCTGTGACAACAGTTGTACATGTATAATGTATTTTGTGGCTCCGGGGGGAGCTGTCTAAGGTGTGAGAAAATAACTCTGATGATGTCATCAGGATTATCTTGGACAGCCTGCGTTACAAACTGGGGAGTAGAGACTGAAAGACACAGTCATTCACCAGGCATAGAAGGCCTAATCAAGGCTATAAAGTTGAATCATGGGAAGCATTTTTGTACTTTGACCCATACTAGGGACCAAACTTGGCCTCTGCTGCATCCATTTTGACCTTTAATTTTTTTTATATTAAGTGCAACACTGAATTGCTGCAGTACCTTTTAACTTGGATGATAGCGAAGTGGGGCAAAAGAAGAACTGATAACTGATTAAGGAATGTAGAACATTTCCTTAATATTATTTGCAGTTTTAGCCATTTTAATCACTTGATGAGACCATGACAGTGCCCTGCTTTCATGGCAGCGCAATGAACAGCGCAAGCAGCGCTCTGAGCGTTTGGTATTTTCCTGACTAAAATTGTCTTTGCCTGTTTGTGTGGTATTTTGAGATGCGTGTTATTGGTATTTTGGGGGCACAATCATGAAACCATAAAATATAAATTTCTCCCTTTTGGTTTCTTATTTTTTCTTAAATGACAAGACAAATAAATCTCGCTAAATCAGTCTGCATTTGTATGAATATGAGCGATTCTTACAGAAGCTGCTTTATACTGTATGAAAAGTTGATGAAGCCATCTGAAGGCAGCAGGACAGACATGTAGACAAATCTGCAGTCTCTGATTTGAGAAGTGCCGCGCCACAGTGCAGTGCCATTACACACAGCCGTCCACTGAGTTTACCTTGTAAAAATACATGCAAACAACATCAGGCTGCTAGAAAATGACCACACACACCTCTACACACATCATATGGGTCTGTTATAACTGTATTCCACCTCTTTATGCAGCTTATTCCAGCTCCAAAGAAAATCCAGCTGTGTTTATTCATGAAATGCATTACATAGCAAACGCTACTGTGCCACATTTTAAGATATGATATAACCATTTGTGACGTCAAATATAGTAGAATTATGAATGAAATAGTGTTGGACTGATGTAATCATATAAACTGCTTCACCAAACTATTTTTAATTATTTATTTCTATCATCATTGAACTAATTAACTCGTCTCCCTCTGGCTGCAGATATGTGGTGCTGTGTGTTCACGTCGTGCTGCTCTGCAACATCCAGACGACAACTTGATTTCCCGGAGAAGCCGAGTCTTCATTTGTTGAGCTGTTGCCGTCATGTGTCACTGTGATTGGCACAGCTGTTGCTCTGCAATTGTTGTTGGGCTTGCACAATTGAAACAGGGCCCACTGTGTTCACTCACTCACTATTCTCCATTGTCGCTGTCCTGTGAACACCATGTATCCCCGAATTTGGTGAATTCAAATTTTTCAGATAATCAGAAGGATTAAGTGTACATTTATGGGTTCAGAAAATTCTCCTACTTCTTAAGCTAAATAAACTATTTAAAAACTTGTTGGATTACCTGAAATTGTCAAAGAGCTGAAAACACGATTTGGACATTTGGACAATTTGGACACAGATGCTGTGTATAAGAAGGGCCAGAGCCAACTCTACTTTCTGCGGAGGCTCCGGTCATTCAATGTCTGCAATACCATGCTGAGGATGTTCCACCAGTCTGTGGTAACTAGTGCTATTTTCTTTGCAGTCACCTGCTGGGGCAGCACGTTGAGGGCAGTCGACGCCAACAGACTCAACAAGCTCATCAGGAAGGCTGGCTCTGTCCCGGGGGTGGAGTTCGAATCTTTGGTGGTGGTGTCAGAGAGGAGGATGCTATGCAAACTGCAGAGCATCATGGACAATGACTCTCACCCTCTGCACGATGTGCTGGTCAGGCACAGGAGCACCTTCAGCAACAGACTGTTACCACCACGATGCACCACAGAACGCTAAAGGAAATCTTTTCTTCCTGTATCCAAACAATTCATCTACCTCCAGCAGAGAGATGGACAGCTGAGGTGGCTCCAGCCTCCATTTCAGCTCTCTTCTGTTCTTCTCTGCTCACTTTAAACTTTCTCTTTCTCTGGATTATTGTCTCCACATGGATTACTACCATTATATAACTCTCTGACTCATGGATGCCTTGGGTCTAATGTGCAATATCATGGACATAATCATTATACTTTGAAATGAACCATATACACTTACCTGTACTTACAGTTTTGATTTTGTTATACACTTCCCTTTACAGTACTTACAGTTTTGATTTTGTTATACACTTACCTGTACTTTCAGTTTTGATTCTGTTACATACTTACCTGTACTTACAGTTTTGATTTTGTTATACACTTCTCTTTACAGTACTTAGTTTTGATTTTGTTATACACTTCCCTTTACAGTACTTTCAGTTTTGATTTTGTTACATACTTACCTGTACAGTACTTACAGTTTTGATTTTGTTATACACTTCTCTTTACAGTACTTACAGTTTTGATGTTGTTATATACTTACCCATACTTGGAGTTTTGATATTGTACATAGCTATATGCCATTGCTCTCACATATCTGTGATCCTTACAGTGAACCTGCCATATTTTTGACATTTTTTATGTTTAATATATTTTTGATATTTTGCAAATATGGTCCTGCACCTTACCATTCACCAGTTGTTATTAATGTATGTTATCACCATAGTTAACCAGTTTACACCTCGGTGTTGTGCTTACATCACTGTTTAACCTGTTTATTTATTATGGCCCATGCCGTTAACGCCTTACTCCTGGCATTGTGTAGATACTTTTGGATTTGCACCTTACTGTTAACCAGTTAACCAGTCAGTACTTATATTTAGGACACCTACCCTTATCCTGTTACATTTCTGACATTGTGTGCATTTGTTTTTGCACCTTACTGATAATCTCTATACTTTGTATATTTGCACTCTTTCCTACTTTGCATTGCAACTGCTGCACAACAATTTCTCCCGGGATGAAAAAAGTAATATCTTAAATGATGAATCATTGTAATCTTGCTTCTTCACTGACAGGTGAAGAATTTGAATTACATTTGAACTACAAATACAAATCCTTGGATCAAAGGCTTATGAAGTCAAATACAAAAAAAGTCTGAGTTCAGATAGTGTTGAAATTGATGTTAAAATGGCAAGGATGGGGTCCAACTAAGATTGGATTTAGAGGTATATCACATGTTAATCGTCCCATGGCTCCAATTCACACCCTTACAGTAAATCCTTAAATTCTGGTGGGTTGAAGGACAAGTGGTGCGATTATATAACAGAACACAGAAGGTCAGTGTATCGTCAGTGTATGAAGTACCGATAGACCGGTCATTTCCTTCAACAATGTGCAGTGGAAAAATCATGTCATTTCACAAATACACTCTCTTGGAAAACTGGATAAGGATAAGGTGCTGGTCTAGAGTATGCTTTTCAAACATCAATATTGACCCATTTAAAAATGTTTTGGATTATCACAAGGTCTCCTATGACAAGTCTTGTCAAGTTCCTTTGTGCTAGTTATTCTTAAGTTCAGTTAATGGATTCATTGCCCAAACTTTTAAGCATTCCCTCCAAAAGGCTGGCTGGGGAAGGTTGAAGCAGCCAAGCAGAACTGCTGAGTGAACGCTGCAGGTTTTTTATGTTGCTGTTTTCTTTTCGTGTACAGGCTTGTCTGAGCTGCAGAGAGGAGTAAAAGCCAGAGAGGAAATGCTGTGGGATGAGCAAGGGCATGCTATTGGTTGGTGGTACAATCTCTAACTTTGCGTCACATCAGTGACTTTACCAGAACAACTGTTCCCGAAAAAAAGATTAGCGTTTCAAGTGTATGAGACGCCTCTACTGGAACAAGAAAATCAAAACACACTTCACGTCATATCAGAGTTCGAAGTTTACTTTCATTATCAGGAAACATTATCACTGGGTTCCATCACGTATATCATTTAATAGCAAGATTACATCACTAATTACTCAGAAGTAAGCATAACCCTGCAAATAAAACCCTGTCTCCAGTTTTAATTGAAATGTATTTTAGTTGAAGGATTATATTTTTCTCGATAGCTCCAGCAAAATCTCTCAAGCGCTCTCAAAACCTCATTGTATAATGCTAAAAAATATATTTGTGCATTAAGAAGTGCTTTTTATAGGTCCTGAAAAGCTGATACAAAGCTTTCATTCAACAGTGACCATAATCATAAGTTATAAACACAGCAAGCGTTTCATCACAGCATCATATGACATCACTCACAAGTCACAAGCTTGAGAACAGTTACTGTAATTCAGCATATAGACATCTTTACAAATCTTTGCCCTTTAGTCTGCAGTAGGCTTGAACGTGTACAGTAAGCCTGCAGCCTGAGGAACACGATCTTTTAGCGTATACTGCATCTCGTCTCTGTAGCTTATTTCAGTATTTCAGTTACACAAGCCTTCATCTTTTGAGGGGCAGACTGGTTGTAAAAAAACATTTGCTACGTCACGTAAGGACATATCTAGGGAATGAAAGAGTTGAGTTCAGTGAGTGTTTTTTTATTACTATCTTTTAAGTAACAGTATTGTAGCTCAACAGGACCAAACACTGTATCTTCTGTAAACTATTAGCGTCTCTCTTGTTGATTCAGTTGCTTTAACATTTACCAGCTGGCCCAATAAAACAGTTTGCAAGTGTTATAACAATAAACTCTCACTAATAAAACCAATCATAAATCAGTCACATGGGGTTTTGATTGTTTCTGGTAACCAGGGTGGGGATGAGACTTTAATTTTCCTTGGGTTTACAACATTGTTTGACAATTACATAAGGATTTGTCAGCTGGTGTGAAGTGACTTTATGGCGCATACAACAAGACGCCTGCACATGGAGTTCATACTATCACAAGGTCAAGTTTTCCTTGTCTTGTTTTGCCCTTCAAACGTATTCTCGTTTACGGATCCCAGTGGAAAAGTCAGCCTGTACTGCACCATATGTTTTGCACACTGGTGACCAACTTGCAATTATAGCAGTTTTAGGGTTGGCTCAGTATGACACAGTGTTGTACAAAAGCTTGAGATCTTTTGCAGCTTTTTGAATACCCAGCACCCTCCTCTTGAGATATTAAAATGTTTGGGTTCAGGTGACTTAAATCAAACATTCATCTCTATGTTTAACAGGAAGGAGGGCCCTTACAGTAAGTCAATGAGCACATCGTAGGTAGCCAGAACAACATGTTTAGACTCTGCAGTGTGACGGATGCCTCAGCTGTGTGGACTGTCAACAAGAATCCACCCACTTGTGTGCACTCAGGATTGGTTACAGTTCATGACGGTTCAATTAACAGTTACAGTAAATTTAGTGTGTTTTATTTTGAACTTTTGACACTTGGACAGCCTGGAAAATTGGAACTCTTTATAAAGTGCATAATCTGTACATTTTTGAGACAGTTAAAATAAAAAGCTGAATATTATCAGATAATATTACTGTTTTTGTGCATTTGTGTCTAATTGTGGTTATACTATGGATTGCACTTCAGGTAATCACTAACCTGTAATCTCTTGCAGTCTATAGTGAGTCAAACACAGACATGCAAACATGCTCACGGTTTCACTTAGACAAACTCAGACAGCCACACTAAACACACAGGCTTAGAGAAAAAAGTCATTTTTTGAGTCCTCGCCGCAAGGCCCCTTAAGTGACACTGAATCTTTGTAGCTGTCTGGGTTATCAGGGAGTGTGTAAACAGACCACTGTTTCAGCTCAATTAACCCAGAAAAAAGTTGAAATTTATGGTTGTTGCCCAATAGGTCGAGTCAAGGTCAACTTTTATGTTCTGTAAGTACTAGCCCTAGAACAACTTACTCTGTAATAACCGATGTTTAGTAAAAAGTTATTACAATGTAGTGCAAGGACACTCAGAATAATATAGATTTCTTTCTTTCTCATGGTACAAATATATTGTGCACAGATTGTAGAAAGTGTCTTATCTCTTCAGGCCATTTTTTTTTAGCAACAGAGGCAACTGTATTAGGAACAGAGGCTAGTCTTTCTGTAACTCAATGTCTCATTCAGCATCTCTTTCATCGGTCTTTCTGAAAAAAATGAAGCATGTTCCTGGGGTTTACTTTCCATAATATCAGACAAATCGCCATCCACTATAGCACTTACTAACAGAAATGGAAACAATGTTTGTTTTGTGAGAACAGAAACTACAGCTCCCATGAAAACTTAACAGCGCAGCAGCGCGGTTACTTGGTCGCAACTTGGTGTCGTCCGTATCCATAACGTTCACCAAAGCACCATCATCAGGTCAAAATTGTATCTGTTGATTACTTTCTCAAGTTATTGATGAGTCATTTTTCATAAAATGTCTGAAAATAGTAAAAACATAATGTTCTAAAGCCCAGGGTGAGAAGGTCTTCAAATTGCTTGTTTTGTCTGACTAACTGTCCAAATGCCCCCCCCCCAAAATATAAATGATTACTCGATTAACAAAATAGCTGTTGATTAATTCAACTACCCGATTAATTGTTTCAGCTGTAGTCCAATACTTTGGTTCATGACCAAATGCCTGCAAAACTACTGACATTCCCATCAGGCTCAGCTGTACTAATCAGCATTTTAGCATGCTAACACGCTAAACTAGGATGTGAACCTGGTAAACATTATACCTGCTGAATATTCATTTATTCATGCTCACACATTAAAGGGCTTCAAAAGCATACTCCTCTCTACTGGTAGGTCGAAGAATCCATATAAAGAAAAGGGTTATGGATCATAAATTATGTATTATGGTGAACATGGTTAGCAAAATCAAACTGAGCCTGATATGCTTTTCTGTCCATGTGTCATCCAAGTAGGGGTGCCAAATGTTCCCTTACATTTTGTGTTGGAGTCAACAGCTGGGAGTAGACAGGTATACACTGCACGGATGGCTTTGACCTCCCCATGTATACATAGAGACCTGTTTTGGCACTAGTGTGCCGTTAATGAGTACTTAAGGGAGGGTGAACTTTCACAGTGTTTTGGGCAGGTCACGGTAGCCTGGGATTTGTATCTGTCTGCTCTGCTCTGTTGTTAGTGAGATAGTTTGAGAGTGGCCTTGCTGGTTTTTCCTCTGTGTTTGTTAGGTAGGCGATTGCCCCTTTTTTGCAGGTAAACATCCTGTTCCTCTATGTTCAAAGTTGCACTTTGACGCAAGGGTAAAGACAAGAACACAGATGAGCAGAGGGGTGGTGATGCTTGCACGTCAGCGACTCTCACCAGACAAATACATGCAGGTAGACACACGTCCATCTTTTAAGTGACTCAGCACACAAGCTCACGTTTTTTCAGTGTTTAGTCTGCCTCCTCACAACCTCTAGACTTCCACTTAACGTGTCATAGTGTATCATAGCTGCAGGTGATGGAGAAGACTGGAAAATGTGTGGTGGAATTGTTTGGGATGATGTAAGTAAAAGAAATGTTAGACTTTAGATTTTATGTCTCCCCCTTGTTTAGCTCATGATAGCTCTGTTTGGCCATCAGTTTATCTGACCTCATGATATCCTCTTTGGCTACATCTTTGCGTTCCAGCTTGTGGCAGCACTTGCTTACTGTTGTCAACTCAGCACAGGCCTATCTGTCCACTCGCCTGATTACAGTAATTGTTGGGATTTGTGTGAAGCGCAGTTGATGCCTCGTAATGGAAAGTAAACAAGACGGACGGCCAATCAGTCAGGTTCAAAAATGCACACAAACACAGAAGTTGAGCTGTGAGTCAGAGATGAGGGAGGCTAAGGAGGGTTAACTCAGAGCGTTAACTGTGTCACAGAGAGACAGAGCTGGGTTATGGAGGAGGAGGAAAAAATAATGCACACAGGACTTTAGAGGCAGGATGTGTATGTTGTCCTCCCATTGGCTCAGAACAGTTAGTCCATGTCCAATGAGTGGGATGGAGAGGGACACGCATAAGGCAAACATATCAGTTGACTAATACTAGAGCCAAATGTGAAAGACAAAAATTGATGGTAACCTGGAATAAAAAGAGAGCAAAGATGCAGTAAAGAACACCCCCTGTTTGTTACATACAGTATATGGCTGTTAAGAATGTGGTTAGTGATGATTTTTGCCCTCAAGATATTTGTGGAAACGCCTCTAATAATTACCCCGTAACATTTCTCTGGGCCATGTCAATATCGTTTTTATCACTCGCAACTTCAGACTTATCACTAAAGCATTTACCTTTACGGCGGTAATATCTTTAATTGCGGTCCCAGTTTATCTTCCACAGTTATCTAACAGTCTGTTTCTCTTTCACCAGCATGATCGGACCAGATGTTTTGCTTGTCAATGATTAATGACCACAGAAATGTTGTGATGAAAGTGAGTGCTGCTGACGAGGCGTTAATGTGGGTCAAACTGAATATTTCAATTCTGACTGCAGTTAACCACAAGGTCATGAACTTAATGTCACTTAGGTCTTCACTTCATCTCTGTCATTCCTGCACAGCCTCAAAGCCAGCAGTTAAAATACAGAATTTGTTAAACATGACCTGCTAAAATGTGTCGACCTTAATGGGACTCAATTGAATCTGGATAAACTGTTCGATCCCTTAAACCTGATGAACAGAGACTTCAGGGCTGCAGTGTTGTTTTAACATTCACACCAGAGCTCCTGTAGCCTTAGTTTCCCTGCAGTGTAAAACATGTCACTTCCTGTGTGCCACTTAAGTTCCGCACATTGTACAGGTTGTATAAAGCATGAGAGTCTAAGCAGCAGTTTGTTTAAGTACAGATTAGAGAAACAAATTCTGTCATTACTTGCAAATAGATGTTTTTTTATATCATGAACAAAAAATTGCCCTGTACAAGTTTAATGCTAATCCCATATGGTGGTAGTTTGTGATAATATGGGGCATTGGTGTCACCAAAGGTGATTATGGTACCTCATTTGTGTAGAGCAATGGAGAGCACATTACTTAAGTGACTTACTAATAAAGCTTGAGTCACTAAAATCTGAATCATGAGTGAAGTATGCACAGTGTTTTAGCTGTCTGTTTCATGTTTAAACAAGGAAGTTATGTTTAAAGCTTTACTGGAAAAAGATATATGATTTGCATAAGGTTTTTTTTGGAATTTGGTATGTGTTCTTAAAAAAACAACATCCCTCAGTACTGTTTTCTGGCATCTATGGTACGGACAGTACGGCACAGGTCGCACACAAGACTTTTAAAGCACAGCCACGTGATGAATAGGTCAGTTGTGATGCTTTTCATGTGACCTGTCTGCTTCTCCCATGTGTGCAGATGAGATGAAGAACATACACAGACCTCGGTGTGTGCATGTGCATATAGGGATTTGTGTTGTGTCCTGTGTGCCTGCGGAACATGTTGTGTTTGACGTTTATATTAACAAAAGTGAACTGTTAGCGTGATGCATTGGGTTGCACGTGTTTTTGCATCCATCTAAAATCTGACCATGAATTATGAGCATATTTTGGGTGAATGTGCGTATGTGTGTGTGTGTGTGTGTGTGTGTGTATCAGCATGAAACACATTTAGCACATTTAGACAACTGTCTATTGTCTCCAGAGGAAACAATATAATGTACTCACTTATGCATGAACACAGTTACATAAAACCCCCACAAGCAGACACACCTACATATTTCAAATATTCTCCGTAGATTTTGCAGTGAGTGTGACATAATTTGTTATGTAGTTTGAAAACCACATGTTGATAAACCTGGATATACCGTAAATCGATGTTTGTAATGTTTTTACCAGTTACTACTGGTATTGGTATTAAATATTTTAACATGCTGTTGTTTCTGTCATTCAGGTAGAAGATCATCTACCATTCAGTAATGCATTCCTCCTTTGTACCCCATGAAAGAGCATCTGCTAGACAGAAACTGATGAAAAGACTCCATAGTATATTGACCACTCTTGGAACTAGCCAAAGAATAAGCCTGGAGTTTTTTCTTATTGTCAACAAATCCTATGGAAAGACCGAAACCAATATTGCATTAGTCTGTCTCTCTCCGACTTCTCTAGTTTTTCTGCGGCACTCATCCCACAGCCTGCACGTTACTACTGAACATGTAAATCAGTAAAAACAGGTCTAATTTCATACAACAGCTGGACACTGTAGCTTTTATCAAACGTTACTCAAGCAGGAGGAAATTGCGCGCAATGCTTGTTGGTAGAATCAGTTTGCTGTTGGTTTTGATCATTTCATGGGATTTGTTCACACAATGAAAATATAGAATATTGCCAATCTCATGTATACACTGTGATATTGTTGTGGATTTATTCTGTACACTCGACATCTATTGCTTGTCTGTCCGTCCTGGGAGAGGAGTTTTTCCTCATCCGAGTCGAGGGTCTAAGGACAGAGGGTGTTGTATGCTGTACAGATTGTAAAGCCTCTCAAGGCAAATTGTGATTTGTGATACTGGGCTAGATAAATAAAAATTGACTTGACTTGACTTATCTTTTAAGGTTAGGCAGCTAAAACCACTTGGTCAAGGTTGGGAAAAGATTTAAATAATGAAAATGTAAATACTTTCTTCTATATGAGACTGCATGTAAACTCAGGTTGGTGCCTGTGCCCATGTACCACTACAACCTTACATTTACTCACTCTTAGTCTATACAAGTGTCATACTACTTGCTGCATTGCCACTAAAAGTGTCAATTGTACATTTAGTCAGTTAGCAGCTAGGTTTCTTATGAGATCCAGAAAACGTGAACACAGTAACAGTAACAGTAAGTTCTCTCAGAATTCCATTGGGTGCCAGTATTGGTCCGAACAAAACAGTAATTATGGCAGCCCAACATACAGTACATAGTTTGAGTGTAACTACGTCTGAACTGGTGCTTGGAGACAATATCCCTCTGGTAAATCAGATTAAGATAGATGATGATGATGGTGATGATGATGATATAGATATATGATGATGATGATGATGATTGGGCCAAAATCCAAAGCACCTCAATTTCTGAGCCTTGTCTCACTGTGGACGGTATGCAGGCTAAACAACCTGTCGATTAGACAGAGCAGGAGGCACCAGTCCCCTCACACATACTGAGTCCTCATTGAACCGTGGCCAAACAGGTATGTGGCGTTTTGTTGTACCACGCTTACTGTCACTCTCACTCCATTTCCTCTTCATACTTCACACTATCCATACAGCGAAATAAGCAGAAATCCCCTTTGCTGCCTTCTTCTTCCCTTTGCTGTTTGGAATTTAGCATTTTCCCTCAAATGTCCCCCTTTTTTCACCAACTGAATTTTTCCTGTCTTACTGTCCATCTCTTCAGCACTCTCTCATTTTCCATTCTCTCGTCCCTGCTGCTTTGCCGTCTGTCTTTGTCATTCACTCCTCCTCAGTGTTGCCTGACTTGCTATGTGATATATGAGCCTCAAGAGGTGTTTGTGCCTTCGAGTGCTGCTATGTTCTGTATTGTTTTATTCTAGTGTGGGCGATTGTCAAGAGAAGTACACAGCAAAATAACAAATGCATAATGAACTCACGACTGTACACATTTATTTAATAGAATATATGGAATGTGTTTGGGTTTGTTTATGTATCCTCTTGACTGGGGCATAATATCTTCTACAATAGCTTTTATGAAGTGTATATAGTATATTAACTGTGAGGATGTGATCAATATGGTTAGTGATATGATGATATCATATATATGATTCCAACACTTGTCAAAATACAGTATGTATTAACTGCTTTGCCTCTGCTTTGAAAGGTTAACTTCTCCAGTGTTGGTATAGTAACACCACCTAGTGGATACAAAGCTAACTTCAGCACAGATGAGTGGCATGAATGAGCTATGCTTTACTGAATGCTCTACAGAGGACATGAATAAACAATAACATAACAATATTAGTATTAATGTACTGGAGACATTCAATACTGTAACAGTGTTTTAATAGTTGTTAATTACATAAAATTAAAAGCAAACAAATATAAATATTTACTGTAATCTAATTCCATGAATTGCTCTGGTTTCTGATTTTTCCACTTTATTTGAATGTTTTTTTTTCAGTTTAGTGAAAGTAAAAGCTTCCAGCATTTGTTGAATTTAGATATTAGTGGTTAACATTCTAATAGTGTGTTTAAAGTGTGGTCAGAACAATCCTTCAGACAATTCATATTACTTTAAAATCTATTGAAATAAAATGTGCAACAAATATAACATAACATATAAACGTACCTTGCCTAAAAAAAAAATTTGCCTTTCAACTTACATTACAATTATTCAAAAACTTAGAAATACCACCAATTTCCCCTTCGAATATGTTGATACTAAATCTCTGATTCTCCTGTTTTTGACTGTACATATTCAACAAGTGATGGTAAACCAGAGAGACTTTTTAAAAAGTCTTTAATGCCTTCGATGATAGCAACAGAACATGTCATACTAAGTACTTATATTATGCAAAACAAATCACATTATTTACATGTACCTTTAATCGATTGTGGTTTAGATTGTAGACATCAAAGATCATTCTAAAATACCTGGTGCATGGGCCGTTCTGTCACTCAGACAGTCAATTGAAAAATGCCATTGAGTTGGAAAATTACTTGGTTTGTAGTCAGTGGGGTGAACAACACACTGAGAGGCCAAAGAGCAACAGATAGACTGACTTCAGCTTTCCACTGACCACTAACCCATAAACAAATACATGGGGCAAAATAAGTGTTGACCCAGTGTCCCTACCTAGACTTTAAACTCAAAGGACTTTTTTTTTAACCAGGTAGATTAACAAGCACGGGAGTCACTTGTTTACAGTCTGGGAAACAAAGTGCTAACACACCAAACAGCCTGTGGATGTTGCATGTCGTCAAACAAACAAACCTGACTCAACAAAAATGAGTCGATATTTTAGCGGCAGTTAAGGAGAAAGGGATCAAAATTGACAAACCATTGCTCGGTCACATATGAAATCATCACGTACTCTCAACATTTACAGTCCATAATTTATGCCTGTTTCCCACATCCTGATCTACAGACAGATAATTCTACAACTAGGCCAACTCACTGAAATCTTCACCTTATTTTGTAGATTACTGAGTTTTGGGAGGCCTCTTGATCTCATCTTCCTCCTCCACCTGTGTGTCTGGGTTGTCACTCTCTGCACTGCCAGACTCTTCCTCCTGCTTCTGTCCACCCCACCGCTGTTTGAAGTGGGTGTTGAGCCTCTCCAGGATGTCGATGGAGTGGTTGATAAGCAGGGCCAGCCAGGCCAGGCCGAAGAAGATCCATGAGGCCATGAGGATGCTGTACCACTCTGGGTACTTTTTGTCTGGATTACTGTCTGTAAAGGAAAGACTCAATTAATACAAAGTAAAGTGTGAAGATAAAAACCTAAACATAAATACCATTTATAAAAGGCTTATTGTGGTGAAGCAGCTTGGAAGAAAGTAAATGGTCTTTCCACTGAGGATCACAATGTGGCTACTTCCTGTTGCAATGTGTTCTGTTTCTTAGGAGGAGATTACTGTGCTGTACCTGCCACAAAGTCTCCAAAGCCGATGGTGCTGAGCGTGATGAAGCAGTAGTAGATGGCCTGGGAGTAGGTCCAGCCCTCGTGCTGTTGGAACACAACCATGGGCACAACAAAGAAGAGAGCTGCTCCAGACAGGTAAGACACCAGGTGGACAAAAAAGCGGGTACACCTCTGCAGTGAGATGCGGGAGGGAGAAGTGAGTCATGACCCGAAGAATCATTTCCCCACTTGAATGTTTCAGATTTCTAGAATGATCTTAAACATACTTAATTATCGGACTAGGTGATTAAAGATCTCCTCACCCTTCGCCCGGTCTTCCCCTCGAGGAAGTCGGAGATGTTCCTCTCTATAGCAAGCATGTACTTGCCCACCCTGTTGAGCACCACCATGTTGAGCGGGATACCAAATAGTGCGAAAAACACACAGAAGATCTGGCCAGCAGTAGAGCTGGGACTTATGTTCCCATAACCTGCAAAACTGTAAGCTGTTAGTATCTGATCTCACTGTGGTGGAGGGAGAGGACAGGTAAGGACAGGTAAGACCCTTTCTTTTCATTTTTTCATTTAATTGTTCAGTAAGTGGTTTAGTTAATCCTTCATTTCACCTGCCATTTAATATGTGAAGTGAGTTAAAGAATGACTAAATGTGACAAAATTCTATTAGAAATAGATTTATGGAAATACATTGACTTGCATTGCATTGCGTTGCATATGATGCCTGTCTGTCATCAATGCAGAGGCATGCACTAACATTGAGCTGGATAATGCTCGGCAATCAATTATTTTTACCTCTAGTCCAAAGGACTTTTCTTGCTCAGGGAAGAGCCTCTCTGGTGGTTCTAGCTCCCAGAAAGTATATCACCTCCACAGAGTTTCACCAACCAAATTGGTATGTTTAAGTTTTAGATATTCAAAATGAGGGTCAAGGCTGGGGCAAATATACCGAAGGTTCCAGTGCTTATTGATTATAGTTCAATGACTCCTCGTACAGGGTTCATTAATTATCACAATAAATCCGGCCCCCTAATGTTCATTAACAAACAGGTGTCATCTTGAGACAAATACAAATAAATGAAAGAGGAGCTCTTTGAGAAGTGCCACATGGGAGAAAATTATTTAAAAAAGCCCACCTGCTGCTCAAAAATCTTCAAAAACACATCAAATAAATGAGCAGCTCTTGTGCATGAAATGGTTATTTTACATATCAACATGCAGGAAAATTATAATTTCCCATATTAGTCTTGATGTCATTTTTAGTGTCTAAAACTGGTCAATATGTTGAACATTTAAACAGAATGTAAGATCCTGTTTCAGTTATTCCAACAACATTAAAACTCGTGTCATATGGGGTGTTGACCTGGTTAAAAGCCTGATATTATCAAACCATAGATGTTTAGGAACAATTGAGTTAGCTAGAATTGTTATAGGACATGATTAAAAATCTCTTGGGTTTCATCCCGTGATGTCTAACCTATAGTTGTGACCACGGTGGCAGCAAACACAGCTGAGCTGGTGAATTTCCAGAAGCCGTCCGTAGTATGGTTGCCTTTCAAACTTAGGCCCGCCTTGGAGGCATCTTGAACAACCTGAAATACAGATAAAAATAACAAAATGGGTCAAAATGCTCAAACTGCCGTATTCCATGGACTTGGGTCAGACTTTATGACTCACAGTTATGTAACTCCTGCACGTATTGATCCAAAACTCGTTTGGACACCTTGAGGCCTTTTAGGTCAATATAGTACAGTTGTCAGCATTACATAAAGAAGCCCCCTCTCATCACTGTGTCAGGCAGAGCAGATATGTTGACACAGTCTGTTACATAAAAGTCTTAAGTTCATCACCAGTGTGGGAAATTACTCCAAAAGAAATACATAACAGACTGAGACCTGTGGCCTTGTTAACTCAGTCTCTAAGTTATGATGCAATACTGTATTACTGTAAGTGTTGCTTTATTTTAGAACAGGCAGGCAGGAAATGGATTTAAATTGTATATCTTCAGAATGTATACTGAGGAGGATTTCAGTTTACAATGCAAATCTATGGCAGAATTATCAACAATCTATTTTCTTTTTATTTCTCTGCAAATATGCAATGCAACACAACATGCTTGAATTTCAAGGTCCAAAAAAATCTCACCAGTTTTGCTGCTGTGTAAAATCAAGACACATAGGCAGGTAGGATGTGCAGTGCTGGAAGGCTGGAGAAGCTGATATTTGCATAGAAGAGCTGACCTCTTTGTCACATAAACACGAGTCAAGACATCAAATAGGGCTCTTTGTTTTCTGATCATAATTTCAATAGTTTCTGTTTTTCATTATGGACCTAAAAGTGATTGCAAATGGCCCGTTGCTTGGAGCTGTTATCAGAGGCAGATTAGCTTATTGTTCTTGTGTAAAGGCCCAAATCTGTACAGCTGAATAGTGCCACCTCTGTTGAACTTTTGTCCCACCACCGTTGATTACTGATTTATTGGAAGTGAAGATAAAACCATAGAAACTGCTAAATATGAGTACTACATGTATTTTAACTTAGTGGTTGCTTTAGCCACTACGGAGGAGTAAACAGTCAAATATTACAACAGTACAAAATGTATCAACTGTGTGCTGGTTGTGAAGAGTAATGAAAAACATTTATAACTATGAGGGACAGCACTATTCTATTTGTTATGTATGCTTGAGTATTTCATGATGGATTTCTCCATTCAGAAATATGAAAATGTAAAATTAGTAGAACTGTGGTTCAGATGTAAATTCAGTGGTCAATAGCATACAGTATACTAAACAACTATACAGGTACAGGTAGCAAATGTTAGCTCAGATTTGTCTTTTAGAATGTCCCTGACAAAAGAAAATGATTGCCTGGGATTTGCTGACGTCTATGAATGTGTTGCCTGTATTGTTGGTTTATAACATTTCCATATCTCCTCCTCACCCCAGGAGAAGGGGTGAGGATTCTATTTCATTAACCTGCTTCTTTTGATGTCCCATGTTTCTGTGCCTCACCTGAGCCACTGTCTCCAGGCCTTCTTGGTTCAGACAGGTGTACGTTGCGAGGAGCTTCTTTTTGTTCAACAGTAAAAGGCTGATGTCCTTCTTTCCGAGATCTCCCTCCAACTCCCAGAAAACTACCCCGCCGATCAGCACATAGGCCACGTAAACCACCCCGAGCATGAGGATGGAGGGGACCCGCGCCAAATGTAGCATTTCCTTTATTCCCATCTTGGCTCCCGGGTAGAACTCTGGGATCCAAGCAAGCTCAGCGTCTCAACCTCTGCAGCCGTGGACAGCGAGGAGTGAGGATTTACCTGCTTGGCTTCTCGTCTTTCCAAGCATTGCAGGCAAATGAACCTCCACCTGCACTACTGTTTCAATCACTCCAATGGCCTGTCATGCAAATCTAGTGGAACCAAATGAGAGGGAGAGACACCAGCAGAGGCTGGGCTGTAGGTGATGACTATGGTCAAATTTTTGGGGTTTCTGGCAATTGTCTATGAGGTCACAGAGTTTGCTTAGTCATGGCAGGGGTCAATTCTAGACCAGTTACAGTAGTTTGAATGTGATTTCTAGAGGTACTGCACAATCTCTAGGGTTGAAAAAATTAACTGCTGCCCTCTACTAGTCCACATTATATATCACACTATATTTCAGTTTCAATTATGTTTGTATTTCATTTCAGGACAACAGTTCTCATACTGACTAGTGTAAGACAGAAAGTGACAGTTCTTGCTCTGCTAACAGTTCTCGCCAGTTTGAGTGAACATATTAAAAAAGCGTGACGGGCAAAAGCCATCCTCCCGTCTTCCAGCTGCCTGTCTGGGATCAGTCCCGTGTGCTCTCGGGTCACCTCGCATCATCATCTTGATTAATGTGTTTGTTTAAGATAGCCCTCCGTGCTCAGTTCACCAGAGTTTACCATCAGTACACAAACACAGATGTGGGCTCACATGATCACACGCACACAATACATACACATATATTTACATGCACACTTGCAAAGTGTGACATGAGGACATTCTAATCACGCAGTTGGGTGACATACAATAAAAAGCAGATAAACCAGAGTACAAAAACACAGTTATTCATAGTTCAGCAGTTATTCATAATTCTACCTGTTGTCCGAGGATGGAAAAACCTTACAGGATTCCTACCTGAGGCAATACCTGATGAAACACATATTTTCATATTGAGACTTTTACCTGGGCCTGAAGTTATCAAATTGTTCACTTTCACTCCTACTTGCACACTTGAAAGCAAAAGAGGAATAAAAGCAATTTATCAAATCTCTTATGTCTTAAATATGCGCTTCAACTTAAGAGATCTCTAGAGGTACAGTAGTACAGAGACAGCGACAGGTGAGCACACAGAGCGGTACAGAATATCATTGGTCATGATGATTTGTTTGCAACCACTGTCTCTGTATCTTCATTGCCTACACTTGTCATTGTGGTACTACAATCTCCTTATTGTATGTTTTCTCTGATGTACTTCGTCTACCAGCAGCACAATTTCGTTCCTGCTCCAGTTTGGTTTCCATTTCAGTCAATTTCCTGTTATTTACTGCCTATTTATGTATTAGAATATTTTTGGTTGTTGTTCATTTCACATGTTAATTGTTAGTGGAAATATTAAAGATTTCACAAAAAAAATGTAAATTGTATTTTAGCAGAAAAACATCATCAGATCTTTTTTTAAAGAATGAAAACGCAGTCAGCTGCAGGTTAAATCCTGATCTCTAATTGGCTATTCCTACTCAGAGCATACATGTGATTCATCACGGGATCACTCGTGAGTTGCTCTCAAAGATTAGCCCTATACTGTATTGTCAGTAGGAGTAAGTCGCTTTATAAATATGTCTTATTGCTCACACTCAAGTTGGATCTTTATAGAATTCTTAAGTGTAATTCTTAGAAGAATTGATAAATACAGGCCCTGAACTACTGTACAGACTCTTTGGCTTAATTGAGGTAGAATTGTCAAACAAAAACCTGTAGTGTTTTTCCAGCCTATTGTATAATATGTTAAACTAAATGGATTATAAAGTAAAGCATTTAAAGAAGGAATAAATATGTTGGAGCAAATCTTCCAGAAACAGTTTTTGCTAATAGATAAATAGCTGCTACATCTGTTCTCTTATTGTACCATGTATCGTAATATGTACAGAAAACAATCACAGTAGTGAATATTACATGTAGATAGTCCACAGTCCACTGTCAGACCTTTGACATGTCTTCTACTTTACTGGACGACACATCCTCTTCCTCCTCTTGTTTCTTAAAATCTGGATGAGTCAGGCCAATCGCATGCTCCATTATTCTGGCTCCTATGTTGAGGATAAGAGCAAGCCAAGCCAAGGCAAAGATGATCCATATACCTGCAAGGCTACGGTACAGAGAAATGTACTCCTTGCCTGGGTCAGATCCTAGAGGAATCGACATTACCTTGTTAGAACATGCCAGTTTATCTCAGACAGAAACATTGGGTCAATATGTAGATAAGTAACACACAAATGATTTTTATGTAAAGAAGATCACTCTTATTTTCTGGCTTTATACATTAGATATTTCAAATTATAACTGTCCCAAAGCATTAAAAGGCATTCTTATCTAACAAGTGACCGCTGCAGTCTTTCCACCACATTAGTGCTTGTTTGGTCTCTCTACTCACCCACCACATAATCTCCAAAACCAATGGTGCTGAGGGTAATGAAGGCAAAATAGAAGCCCTCACCAAATGTCCAGCCTTCCACGTAACTGAACAGCAGAGGAGGGATGACCAAGAACATCAGGCTGCCTGTGATGATGAACAAGCTCACTGACAGAGCCTCAACTGCTTGCTAGGAAACGAACACAACAAAACTCCATTTAGCTGAGATCCATTGACATCAGTTGGGCACCGAAAAGTGGCAACTGTCTTTTCTTAGCATATCTTATAGGTTTGGTCACTAATGGGTAGAAAAAGCAAAAATGACCATAAATCTGACATACCTATCATAATCAATTCTGTGGCTAATGAGTCAGTACCTTGTGCGGAACAACTGAGACCATTCCCCTCTCCAGTTGACCCAGGTAGATGGTGAGACACTTCCCCAGCTGTTTGAGGAAGGCCAAGTTCAGTGGGATCCCACACAGTGCGTAAAACACGCAAAACACTTGGCCAGATACAGTGCTGGGGGAGAGGTTGCCGTAGCCTGCAAACAAGATGATTTGTCATTATCGTATCAAATCAGACTGTTAAAATGCTGAATATGTGATAAGATGCTCACCTATAGTTGTGACCACTGTGCCTGCAAAAAAGAAGGCGCTATAGAAATCCCAGTTACTGGGGTTTGTTGAGTTGCCTGAGGGATTCACTCCCTTTTCCCAGGCATCCAAAATCACCTGCAAACACATACGAAAAAGTTTATTAAAATCCTAGAATAAGGTCACACCCAGCTGCTTTTACATTTGGAAATTGACCTATTCACCTCACTAATGCTTACCATATCCTCACATTGGTAAATATTTTGAATCATGACATACTTATTGATTTATTAGGTCAGGTTACTGTAATACCTTTCATTGCTATGTACCAAGCCTAATCATGAAATTGATCTTCCAATTTCTCTGTCACTCAGTATTTGATACTCATCATCATTTTTATTCAGTGATTAAAAACATATTTGTATATGTACAGACTTGTATACAACTTGGGGCTTTTTGTCAATCATCACTACTTTGATAAAGACAGGCCATGAAGTTTAGCACGCTACCACTCTGAATATAAAAGGAAGCTGACAAATATCGTCTAACGTGACAAAATCCAGATTAGTCTTACAGTATAAATTGTGAATGTTCTACTGTTACACTTCAAGAACTCTCCATTGCGCTTATGAAACACGAATTCCTTAAAGAACTGTGAAGAAAGTGAAGGAAAACCTGAACAAACTTCTCCAAGGCTGGTCCGTCCAGGCAGGTATAGTTAGCCAAGAAATGTAACTTCTCCAGTTGGAAGTGGTTTCGGTTGTTGCTCTCAGCCTCTCGCTCCAGTATCTGGAAGATGGTGGCCCCAACCAGCAGGTATGTTAAGTGGGCCAGGACCAAAAGTACTGTCCAGCTCACTTTGACCCGGACCAACTGGAACCTCGCCATCAACTTCCCCCGGCACCAGAATGGGCACAAACACTGATGCTCAAACTCAGAAAAGAGGTCAATCACTTCAGAAAGGACTAACAGTCACAGTCTTGATGAAATGTGCAGATCTTATGAATAGCTCCCCAAAGACAGCTTCCATTACTGCAGATTGATTGTGGCATTCTTCTCCAAAAGAGAGAACAGGAAATTGTCAAAAGTGAGACAAAAATGTATTTGAAGTAAATGAGAGACAGCTATTAGAGTGCTCTTAAAGCCAGTTTTAAATCACAGCAACATCAAGAAAGGTTGATGTTTGGTACAGCTGTAACTTTGGGTGACAGCTCGAACTGGATAGTCATCCAAAGGTAAAACATCTCCACTCAATGCTCTTACTCTGATTGTTCAGAATAACATAGATGTTGGGTGTTGATTTATGGGTTGCTTGGGTAACGATCAAACTCCTCCTTTCCATTAGCGCGACATCTGGACACACACACACACACCCACACTTTCAACAGGTTTCCACTAATAAGGAAGCGGTGGCAGTATCTTGTCAGCAGAACAAAAGTTAATATTTTACCTGACTGCTGTTGGTTGTTCAAGCACCCACAATTGTGGAGTGCTGATGCCAGAGCCTTTCAATAGGATTCTGCATTGTGGGGACTATTTTTATCGGGAAAACGTATTTCAACCACAGACCATTGGATTCCTGAATTGACGTACTTTGCAGAAATTGAACTGTTGAAATAATAATGATTGGTGCCACAACTTGAGTCATATCAAGGGAGATAAATTGGCTTTAATTAGGTATGGACATTTCAAAATCTCATCAGTCTAAAAGTTGAAATTTTCTAACCCATAGAAGTCTGCTTTAACAATCATGAGACATTTTCCCCACATTCAGGAGCCAGACATGTTTATGGTCAGATGGAGAGGAAAGAGATGACATTTTGGAGAGGTGTAGAGAGCACGGCTTGATTGTGGGCCATAAACCAAAGAGTTGAAAGAGGTCTCATGAGAGAACCTAGTTCTACTGCTGCAGTTTAATGAAGCTGGCATGTTAAAAATGCCTGAAAGGATGTAAGAAAAGTATCGACTTTGGATTAGATGCCAACAACAACAGCTATAATTATCATAGAAATTGTCAGTCCTGCTCTGGTAGGGTTGTGTCCCAAAGTCACTGCTTGCCTGCTTGAAATAGAACTTACTTTGGGGTGGAGTAACAGTGTAGCAACAACACAGTAAACAGTGGGATTTCTATGATGGCTACATATCACACTATAATATGATATGTAATATGTATTGCCAGTGTTGCAAGATTTATTAAGCACACCCTGGAGTTTTCTATTCATCCGTGAATACAATGAGCATGTTTTATTTATAGTAACGTAACTGGATTTATTTTTCATCTCGAAACAAGCTGAGAAAATCAATTGGAAGTGATGGTGTGGGGGTTTCACACAGTATATCATGTAAATGAGATGACATTAGATTGACTTTATTGTCCACCCCAGTGGAAATTTGTCTTTGGCTTCTCCCAGCAAAATCATTTCCAGCAAGTCTCCAGCAAATGTACATACAATTCACATAACACAGCACACCATTAAAAACATACAGAATATACAGTATACAACATACAATAGTGCAAATGGGCAGGTAGCAGCAAATAAGTTGACAATAAGCCTGTGAGGTTTGGTAAGGATTGTTTAAAAGGTACTGAACAAAGACAAAAATGAACCAAAATCCATCTGGACTCTAGAGGGTTAAACACAGAGTTGACATTTGAAATTTAACAACAGCCTGATACATGTCTGTTTATGTGGGATGGTGGAATTGGAATTGCATATGTGTCATGTGTCCTCTCGGGAACACTCCCAGTACACTAAGCTAGCTCTCTAAACTAAGCTACTTGACAAGTTATGCTCTTAATTTGCTACCACTGCTATTTAGTCTGTAATTTGTGTCTATTTCTGTGTCGATTTTGTCCATTAAAAAGAGCTTTAAATGCACACATGTCATGAAAAAAGCCACCAATGTGACTGAGAGAAATAACAGATATCATGACTTGACCAAAGAAGGCTCTTTCTCCAAGGCAACTCTGCCTGGATGCAAATTGTGCAGCTGCTTGTCATCTGTCAAACAAATCAACGCAAAGCCATGCAAACGTGTTGTTCCAATGTTCACAGGTTGTCTTCAGTTTAGGTAGGTGTGTAGCGATGGCTCTGAGGTGACTGGATGGGTAGATTTTGATTACCAGCTGACGTTGATGGATACAGTGAATGGTATGGGGCAGTCGGATGTATTCAATTTAATGTAACTTAGTTTGACTGATATTATCTACACTGAACTATCAAATTAAAAGTTACCATAATTGACTGTAAGCACCCATAAATGATCATTCAGTTCAATGCCCAATAATCAATACTCCGTGCAAAAAAATGTTCGTAAACCCTATTTGAATTTCAAATACTGTATCTTAAGAAAGCCTTGTGCAGACTGTCTAGGGTGTTTCCCTGCCCTCTGCCCAGTGCATGCTGGGATAGGCTCCACCTTCTCGTGTCCTTGAATAGCAGTGAGCACAGATAGATATTTTAAGGGCTAGATAATCCATTAGTAAAACTAAATAATTGATTTTGCTTATGTAATTTGCTGATATCCTCTCATATACTGTACAGTACTTGCAAATACGGGCTCATATTTTAAGGCGATCTTAGACACACAGTCAACTCCTCAATATAGCCATGGGAATGTAACTAAGGGTGGATTTCCAGTATACCGATATTGGTGTAATGTGAAGTAAATTTTACTACTAATGGGCCGTTTTTCCAGTATGGTAACTAATGACGCAGTCACAAAGTCCTTATACGCTTCATGGCTGAAGTTTGTGAAGAATCACTTAAGGAAGTCCATTTTCCTGGGTAATTTTCTAGTTGAATTCCATAGGAAAATTAGCCACAGTAACCCCCATACGACAACTGCCATTTGCAAGAGAGTAACTGTAAAGAAAGAGCTATAAGAAAGGGATTTAGCAATAGGGATGATAAAAGAAAACACCAACTGTGACTAGCTATTTCATAGATCAGGATGTTCACAAAAATGAGTCCCCACTTAGTTTAAATCACATGGCAACAGCTTGTCAGTACACTGGCAAAGTAACGCATAAACAACTTAGGCTAGTAACTGCAAAGTACTACGTCAAGGCAGCTTGCAATTCCTTTGGTCTTTGATATTTTGTCATTATGTAGCTTTATTTGTGATTCAATATTTTGTGCAGATTTAAAAAATAATACTACTTTTTTATTTTATTTTATTTATTTTTTTTTACAGAATATCAGAAATAAACAGGTAAACTACTGCATATATATATTACATACCTCTATGTACAACAATTTACAGACAAATATAAAATGAAATCAGACAGAAATATGACATGCATTTGTCATTCTGGATGTCGAAAGTGCCTGTGACCATTTCAAAAGACATGATTCATTACTTCTTTAAACACATACTGGAGCCAACTGGTTTCCTATTGTCCGTCCCTTCCTCTGATATCTTGAGACAACATTTGCTCAGATCAAATGGCCGGCGCAAGCTGTGATTTATACTGCTGCCCATTATATCGCTGGCATAACCTCCAGGAGGTCAACAAGTGTGTGTATGCATGTAAAAATCAGACAGGATGTGTGCGCTTGGTCGTTTTATGAGAAATCTAGTGTGTTTCGGACCCAGTTGAGATAATTTATTCACACATCTGTATACAATAATGCTTAATACAGATTTTTACGATCGTTCTATCACCTGACAAATGTAGAGGTTGTACAATCAGTCAGATGACGATAACTTCAGGCCTCGCATGCTTCATCAGGACTTCATATTATTACTGAGGTGGCCCTGAAATACATAAAAAAACACAAGGCAGATTGGACATCCAGTTGAAAGTATTTGAGAAATAAGCAAGAAAATGGCCAAAAGTCTTTCCTTTAGCCATCAAGAAATACGGCGAGACAATGTGCTTTTCACCTGAAGTGAAATTACAGTGAAACACCCCATAAACTTTTACTTCAACTACAACAACAGCCTCCACTCTGGAATTATGCTGTCTGTTTCTTTTTTGTCAGGTTCCCTACACTTCCCAGCATGCACTACTGACTTAAAAGCTGTTTTGATAGGAGGGATACCATCACACAGGGGTTACCAAACAACCAATGAAAGGGGCTTCCCTGTCAAAACACAGTTGCTATCCAGCTTAGTGGTGCCAAGGTAAAGAGGCATGAAATCAGTCTTCCTTGCCTTAAGTGGGGGATGAAAAGAAAGGAAGGATGGACAGAAAAACAGAAAGAAAGAAAGACCTCTGAGGGCAAATGTCTTCCTCAGCCTGACTGTTGTTCTGTCTGGTGTCTCTGCTCATTTGGCCATCGTTCTGTCTGTTCACATGACCTCAGCCGTTCTGGATATCTAGCGGCAAACCACAAGACAGCTAAGTCCACTTTACTGTCTGCCAAAGTAAGCAGCTACACAAGGGTCAAAGGAGAGGAGAGAGGGTGTGTATGTAACAGAGAGAAGAGCCACGTAAGAGCAAAAGATGAGTACTTGTAAAGCTAAAAAAATGAGGCGGCAGACACACCTTTTTTTTTTAATGAAAAACACTGTCTAAATTGTGGGATCTTGTCCAAAAGACATTCCCTACTCATCATGCGCTACTGCCCGAAAAAGCAAAAGTGAATTACTTTCAGCTTATAATTGATAGCTTATCAAGTGTTATACCTTACAGGTAGTTTCTAATATAGAACATATAGAAGGTGATGTATACAAATCAAATACAACTCTCAAAGGCTCAAAACAAGACATTTGTGGTCATACAGTATAAACTTTGCTGTGAGGTGAAGTGTAAGGCATCACACCACCAGAGGGCAGTGTTGAATGCAAAATGCATATTGTGTGAAAGCTTAGTGTGTGTATTATTTCTTGCTTTGTGTGTGTGTGTGTGTGTTACCTGTCCTGTTGAGGAGGTTTTGCCTGGCTCTGAGAAAGGCCAGGATGTCGGCATCAGTCTGTTTGTCTCCAGTCAGGGATGTAGAGGAGGATGAGAGCTTGGTGGTGGAAAGGGCCCTGAAATGTACGTACGTGTAATGTAGTGTGATAATATCAGCGTAAATTCTTCACCAGTTTCTGTAACACAAATACAGACTATATATTGCTCTAAGCTTTCTATGTGTGTGTTAGGGGGGCATAAGCTTAAAAGCCCCCTACACATACCATTCTGAACACCACTGCTGTAAAATGTTTTAACTGTTTTTGTTCCAAAAGTTTAAAGGAAACAAGCTGAAAACCTTAACAGGTAACAGCTCCTCATATCATGAAGCCTCTGTGTGAAACAATAGTATCTCTGTACAAGTGGTTGCTGGAGATGGACAAAAGCATATATGTTATGCATTGAGTGTTTTACTGTGGTTGTAAAAAGGTAGTTTCAGCAGCAGCGTTCAAGCGAGACCCCAGGTCTTTGATTTGTTAATAGAGTTTGGAGACATTACTTCACGAAGAAATAAAAATTTATGGCCACGTTCATAAGTGGAGAGAAAACATAGCGCAGCAATAAAATCTACAGGTCCAGGCTGTATGTATAGACTTAAGAGCTACTTCAAACATGTGGAATATGCTACTGTATTGTATGCATTTGTGCATGCACTTGGAAAATATACACAAAGTGGTGAACGGGGATGGTTCTTAAACTAAAATTCGTTTTCAATTACTTTTAAGGTCTTGGTGAATCAAAACTGAAATATTGTGAAGTAAAAAATTACACATTCATTAATTTTCTACATGCCAAGGATGCCCTCCATGTACCTCCACTGAGATGGAGTGAAGTCAGTCACCCTCCCATCCAGGGACTTATCATGCCATGCTGCAACAGCTGTCATGGGAGGTACGCTCTTGGGGATGAAGCTTCTGAAATTCACAGAAATGTAATAATTAAAGTTTTATGATGATGAGGACAAAGTGTGACGTGCAGTATAATCCAGAAGTACCTTATAGTAACCAAATATTAAAGTGAAGCTAGGCTGACCTGAGATCTTGTGCAGAAGCGGTGGAACAGTCTGGATTTGGGTCAGGGCCTCCTGGAGAGTCTCTCACAGTACTGCTGAGACCAGCTGCACTGTATAACAAGTTAGGAAAGCGTCTCATAAAGATTGTTACACCATAATCCCACAGATTGTCTGTATCTTGCTTTGTAGGTGCAATATGGCATAATGTCCATATGAAACTCATAGGGTGGTCTACAGTTGGTATTCACTGTATCTCACTGGTGTCTGTATCATCCTCTCTTTGTTTCTCAGTATGATCATATATGCAATTTAATACATGTTTCATGATCATGAAACTATGATGGAAAACCAGTTGAGACGATATGGCCTAGAATTGTTAGAATTAATGCAACCTGGACCCAGAAAATGGATAGATGAATTAAAAATGAATTCATTCAAGTTCTGTTTTTTGGTCAAGTATGAGACAATGAGCTTCCTAGCTACTGTAGCTAGCAGTAGTTACAGTATTTGCTAAAGGTCTGATGGGGCTGACTGAAACTCCACAAGAAAGGATTGAACAGCCTCCTACATGAACAATCCAGTCACAATAATCCAACTTTTAGTTTATAGGTGTGTAACGTCTTCGCAAAGCCCGCAATCTACAAAAACAGTAGGAAAAGATGTATCAGACATGGGATGTCAAATACCACCTGTACCACTGCTAAATGGCTGATTATAGTATGAACCACTTCACCTACTAATATCACCGTGGTTGTTGAAGGGAAAAACACGATGACAATAACATTTGTTCAATATTTGTTCCTTGGTAACAAGCACTGAGGAGCAGAAGGTTGTTGGCCATTAACCAAATGCTATTCAAGCACAGATGGCGAGAGGGTAAAAATAACAGTCAGTGAATGGAGTGGAAATGAGTCAGTGAGGGGAAGGTGTTTCTCCTTGTAACTTGGCTGGTTTCTGTCCATATGTAACCAATCGGCTCAGTAGAGACTCAGAATGAATGCTTATATGAGCACTACATCTAAAAGTTATCGTCCACACTTTTAATATTTATACATTTATGCCTCCGGGAGGGATGGAAGGACAGTTTACATCACTCCCAGAAAATGTGTCTCACCGATATCCTGGAGTGCCAGGTGAAGGCGGCTGCAAGGTTCCACTTGGCGACCCTGTGTGACATCTGGCTCTGGACCCTGACTCAAATTCCTAGACGCAATCATTGAGAAATTATTTAAATATTCCTGGAACACTTCTCAGCAAAAACACCATTCCATGCTGATGATGCTGGTGACAGTTAAACACAGTGAGGCCATATGTAACTTGGAGCTAGACACAAAATTCTTCTGTTCCCGCTAGCCGTATCATACCTCTTACTCAAAATTTAATCAGTTACACACGGACTATTTTCCAAAAACAAAACAATAAATGGCTGAACAAAGCTGTTGGATATAAGTACACTGGCGAGGAAAACGGCCCGCTTCCTGCTTGGAAGACTAAAACTGCACATGTAAGGCCTGTCTGTCAGACTTCCTCTTCTTTCCATTTGTCATTCAGTGATAAATTCCCAAACCTTGCTCAGATGTGAGTGAGATATTGTTCTCCATTCATAAGATCAAAACCAAAGAATTACAAGCCAGCAACGTCTGCTGGTCAGATGTTGCTGCTTAACATGTTCTTTGTGGTTGGTTTCCAAAATGTGCACAGACAGTGATCAAGGCAAAGCAAAGTGTGTGAGACCAGAGACTCAGTTCTCTGTGAGCCAATGCTATTCATAATTTGGTAATTTTAAACTCATCTTTCTCTCCAAGCTTTCGCAAACGCTGTCTTTCACTGTACTGTAGAAGTCTCTTACGTATTTAAGTACGAGCACAAAATCATTATTTAGGACTGAAATAAACACTAACTTCACTTCTAATCCTCCACTGTGTTCCTGAGAAACCTCATGAACATGTTGTCCTTGTTAAGACTAACTGCTGAGACTATGTATTGATGCCGTTGCTGTCTTGCCTCTAGGCTGCTCTCCAGGCCCTTGTTTGGGTTCCGTGGAATTCTGTAAAAATGTGTTTCTGTGTATTTGCCTCCTACACATCTTCCCACCAGGGCCCATTCAGAATGATGCTGAGCAGAGGCTGCAAGGGTCACACTGGTGCCATAAAAGCCTCCGAAGTCAGAGACACATGCATATCAACTTACACGCACGCACTAACGTGTCCGTGGAGGCCAATATTCAGAAAACACACAAAAGAAAACATCCATAAATATCGAGACAAAAATGAACAGACACGCCTTCCTGTCGAATGTCAGAAACGTATCTTTCACGCACTAGTCTTGCCATTATGTCATGCTTACAGAAGCTTTATGTGGTGTTGTCACATAGATACTGTAGGTAAAGAAAAGTAAGGTCAGTCACCTGCACACTGGAAGCCTCCTGGTTCCACCATTTATGGAAGTCCTTCTGGAGCTTGACCTTTGCTCTCTCCAACAACAGCTGCAGGTGCTCAATCTCTGTCCTCAACGCTTTTAGACGGCCAATGGTGCTCTTGTAACTGACGGGAGATATTAGCAGCACCAAATTCATCTTTTGTCCACACGACAACGCATCTGCTGTGTCTAATCAATCACAGCAGGGTCTTGGGAGAAACTATGAAAGCATTTGGTATGGTAATGCGTTAAATTGCACTTTTACTACACTCACGCCTTTTTTTCTTGCTCAATGTGTTTGCACAGGTTTTCTTCCACAGGATCGACCTCCTCATCAACCTCTGTGTGATCCCCCATAACACCTAAGGTAGAATTGGTCAGGCAGAATGCATGGTAAATGTTTTAAAGACAGATAAAAAGGTGGAAATACTGCAGATAGAATTACAAATACAGTCATAATGTTTTCTGGCTTTTTTTTTCTAGTCCAGAAGCTAGTAAGCGTGTGTTGTGTACACGTGAGTGCATTTCTTTCAAAGACAACGTTTTAAATATTGGCCCTGGATAATAGAAGCCAGGCTGCTGTGAAGTGTTCTCTGATGCCGGACTCAAAATAACAAGAAAAGCCTTTGGCGCCCGAACCGGAGGGAGATGTTTGTGTGCTTTACAACCAGATTTCCTCATCAAAGCATTTATGTCACTGATCAAAACAGTCAGAAAAGAGTAGATGAAGGAGTCTTAGAGTTGTGACGCCCAGTCTTTGGTCACTAAGCTTTCAGTCAGTGAGGCCTACTGCAAAGGCTTTGAAGTGGGCACTGCTGCACATACAGTACAAGAGCGCCCACAATGTGTTCACAATGTTTACCACCCCATTCTGAGACGAGTTCAATATCAAAAAGATGATAAACAGAGTTGCCATTTGTGACAGCTTTGTTCAACCTCTCTGTCTGAATTTGAAGTCAGAGTGTAAACCTGGATTCTACGAAAAGGCAAGAGTGCACTATGTGGAGATTTTTCATACGATGGATTTAATTGCTTCAAGCATCCACAAATTGTTTAGCTGTTGGTGTGGGTAGATGGAGCAGGATATTATGCTGCCCTCTATAGACACATGGTTAAAGTTTTGCGGTGGAAATATCCATTGTCAGTTTGATCTTACCGTGAGCTGCCCTCTGCCTCCTCTGCATCTCTAACTGCTTCTTCAACTCATCTGAGAAAGAGAGAAGGAAGAAAAAAACAACATGTTCCACTATTTCTACATTAAAAAGACAAAGTACATCTTTT
>NTHP01000061.1:571793-621865 GCA_003416845.1 Oplegnathus fasciatus
ACATTAGTACAAAAAGAGTACAAAAAAGTTTAAAAAGACGTTCATCTTCTGTTGCAGATACACTCCACCACAACCCAAAATCCACTTCAAACTATCCAATCCCTTCTATGAATGGTAATAATTAAATCAGCCAACTCTTCAACTTTATTCTCCTGCTTATACATATATTATAACTATCTTTGCCTGTCCTAGGATGACATTTTAAGTTCACATTTTAAAAAACAATTTACAACTACCACTAAACACCTGTTCTTCTAAAAACATTAAACACATTTCAAACATTAAGTATTATTCTGCAGAGAAATGTACATCAAAGGATATAAGATGATTTATTGCAAGAATAGACTGTTCCTGAGGGAGCTGCACAATGGAACAAACCAGGATTCACACAAGGATTCAGGATTCAGTGGGAATGCAATGAATCCCTCAAAGGGCTGCCAAAATGACCTCATATAGACCCCCTTATCACTAAGATACTGAATATGCAAAATGCTCAGTGCAATAGATGTCATTACCAGGTGCGATAATAAATATTAGAGGAGGAGTTGGGGTGGTGGAGGGAGAACATAAATCAACACAGACAATACAGAAGTGTGAAGCAGGTAGGATGAAAACCCAACCAGCAACAGTGGCATTATGGGTAAGAATGATAGTGATTACTTTAATGTCAAGGATGATTTAAATGTAAAGTTAAATGATGAATTGTTTGAATGTGGTTGGTAAATTACATTCAAAGAGCTGAAAGTGCAACTGTTTCTCTTTGAATTCGGAAGAAACAGTTGTCTTCTGCAATGGAACTGACTGCAACAATGCCACGAAGCATTCTGCTGTAAATATAACAGCATTTTTCTTTGCTAGAGGTGGTTTACACAAAACCCTTCATGCTGGTTTAATGTCATGACTTAAGCCATCACAAAGTGAGTTCAACCAAAGAACAAATATTCAGTTTGTTCCTGTTCATCAACATTTTATGTATGAACAAAGATGGCAGATCAAGCAGAGTCTTCATTACAGTTAGTAAAATGTCCTCATGTCCTGTCGACTGATATTTCCAAATGTTGAGTAAATGACAAAAGAGCAGGGCTGTCCAACTTCATCCAAGATCTATTATTTGTTCAAATCCTTGCCATGCAAAACAGTTTTTACATAGTATGTCTTGCCCAATGGAGTGCATCCAAACCACCTCCAAACTATAGCACGACCGAGTTTAAAAATCTGATAACAATCTATTGGCTGATTTTGAACATAAACCATTTTAATACAAATCCCTTAGATTTGTTTTTAAAGAATTGTGACCAAGATACATCAACTTGTCAGTGCTCTCTGGTTGACAAACTACAGGCAGGTGATAAATTAAAAGAAAAACATACATAACGTGTCTTAGTAAGGTGTTGGGCCACCATGTGCTGCCAAAACAGCTTCAATGCTCCTTGGCATTGATTCTACAAGTCTCTGAACTCTACTGGAGGGATGAACACCATTCATTTGGTGTTTTGATGATGGTGGCAGGGAGATAATAATAATATCAGCCAATATATTGGCCTGGCCTATTTATCTGTCCAGCTCTACTCCAAACACCACTTCTTTTATTTAGCATCAGCCATTCATGAGATGTTTCCCACAGGATTGCTGTTTTGTAATTGGTGCACCAGTTCCACTTCTCTGAACCCAGCACACGAGAACTATTGTGTGTAGCAACAAAACAGCCTTAATGATCTTAGTTTAGAGAGGTTTTAAGTCAGCCGTTTTACAGTCTGCAACAATGACATGTTCTTCAGTGTTGTTGAGTGGGGGAGAGATGAAAGGCTGCAGACTGGACTTCATGTGTAAAATTGGTGGAGTTTCAGCTTGTAGTAAACACATCTATTGTCTCTGAATTGTCTTTACACAAACAAATTGTTAATTCTTTGAGTCCAAATAATTCATAGTTCTTACAATGATGAATGTGTCATTGAGTTTTTTGCAGAAGATTATTTTAACTAAAGACAGGACATACTGCTGAGTTTTACACTTCCACAGTCAAAAGCTTGAACTCTTGTGACTCCAGTGAGCCAGGAAGCAACATGGGGGAGGCTTTTTGGGTAACTGCCTCTCTTGTGGCAGTAATATTAGGTTAACATATGGCTAAGTAATTTGTGTCTGTTCTTCTGTTTTCGCTGTCTCTCTTCCCCTAAGTGAAGTAGTTAATTGCCATATTGAAGATATTGAATTTGTGATGCAATGCTTCAGTGGCAGAGGGCAACTGTAAAGTAAATGGACTAAAGCAAATTGTATAGGCCACATATGAGACCATTTCTATCTATAAAAGAAAATGATAGTGACAGTGAGTTAAGTTAATGACCAGGATAATTAGGAGGCAGACTAAAAGATAAAAGAGACACTGAATGGTAGTATCTCATGTGGTGAGTTTCCATTACAGTCCCTCAAGTCTTAGACACATGCAGACGGTGCTGTGCTGTAGCTCTTTCTGCTATATAATCCTGTTGCCAATCGAAAAGCTGAAGTCCAAAAAATCAGTTTTTGTTTCACAAAAAAAAGGGACGTGGGGAGCTACCTTTTCATGCAACACCTCTCATGGTCCCATAAAACAGCTGGATTAGAGCTCTCCCATTGTCAAAGAGAAGATGAAGACACCGAAAGCATTAAAGACAAACATCTGTCCTGCTGAAGTGACCTTGAGTAAAGCTGAGTCTCTTACTATAGAGATCCTGGGATTAATAAAGTACAACAATATTATTATTACAGACTTCAGGTTGAGTTTTACACCAGCTCTCAGTGTTCCACTGGTAAATGCTTTAAAACAGTTGGCATTCCGCCCATGCAGTTTATCTTTCGAAACTCTTTAAAAACACTTATTTAATGTCGACCATTATTGAGGGTTTCAGTGGAGGTGGATGATGGGAAACGTTATAAATGACACACCGGGACATATTGTGCCCATGATGACACTATTTTTCCTAATGCCAATGGAGTATTAACACGGGTTTGGGAGCCCCTTACAAAGCCACGTGTTTTCATACAAAGTCAGAAGTTGGGGTGGCTGAGAATGTAAATGAACTGAGATGCCCTGTGGCTTTACATTGTGGTGAGGTGGGCAGCCCAAGTGTTCTAACAGATACAACCTTCTCAAACATGACCCACAACTAACGGATGTATAGTCTCCTTCTTTCACAATAACATAAAAGGATTAAGGAATATTTATGCCATATTTATGTCATGTTGACAGGGCGAAAAAGTGCAGGGAGCATGTAACAGCAACATAAAGAGCACATGTGTATCTTACATCAGTCATGGCATGTACTGAAGCTTTTTCAAAAGCCCAAGGCCAAGCAGTTACACATGATGACTATCTATATTTATCAGGGTCATGGTACAACAATTGGATGTGCTTTATGCCAAAGTGAAATACTGCCAATCCTAGATTACAATGCACATGCACATATGCAACATGTACAATATTATTCAATATTCTGCTCAAGCAATCTTAAATATGGTGTAAGAATAAACTCTGTTGCTGTTGGCCATACTACTGCAAATATACATATCTCAGTGATGACTGAAGAGTCAAACATTACAGACTATTTAGTGGTAAGTGACAAAAATGACAAGAAAAATTCCGGGAAAGATTCATTTGCATACGTGTCAAGTAATAGTGGTGTGCGGTGTGCTTACTGCATTACTTCATTACACTTGAGTGCTCCTGCCCCCTTCCAGGACAAGACTGTGGGCTCAACACCACAACCTCTTCCAAACCATGCAGGGTTTCCCCCCACATCGTCAGGAGACGTGCCGTCGTCTTAAAGGACCGGTTTCAAGCTACAAGCCTCAATAAATATTTGGTGATTTTTGTGGCATGGAGGTTAAATGTGATACGCCGCACAAATACCACAGCGAGCTCAAGATCCAAGCATCATACATACTGTCCAGCTTCTCAGTGTCTCGGTAGGTGTCAATTCAAGTGTATTTGAAGAATGAATGCATCGTTGGAGTCAGCGCACAAAGTAATATGAAAATCTTGGACAAAAATATTAAAGTGCACAAATATAATTTGGCTAGTAAGCTACCACCACAAGAGTTGCATGTATAAAAGGAAACATATAAAAGGTTGTTAATATTAAACTGAGAGTTGGATGTAGCATTCTGTGTTTTTACTGGACAGCTGTGTTCATGACAGTGTTGTCTGAAGCCATAACCTAAACCAGGAACATTACATAAACCACTCTAATGAGCAGCTGATAACATTAGCACTGCAAGTATATCAGAGCAACAGTCGTGTAAAATCTAGTGGCTGTTGGTTACAAAGATGCAATTCAGAAATCAAGTTATATTCTTCCTGCGATATTCCTTCTCAAGTGCGTTGGAACAATCTCTTCGGCAGTGACATACATTTTATGCTCCAATAGACTTTCCTTGCATTCTATCTCAAAATCCCTGGGTCTTTGGGTCACTTCAGCAAAGGTGAGCAGAGGATGAAAGTGGGATACCAAAGCAGTTACCAGATGCTCCATCTAGAACTGTACTGCATAAATTCCCCCACATCTGGCAGAGAAATCGAGAGATGCTGCTCATTTCCAGCTGCCCTACACCTTTCATGCCGTAGAAGATGTGCATCGCTGATCCCTCTGAATAAATATATATCCTTGCACTTTTTGGACCTAAGGGCTTGGAACGTATGCTCCTCCAGTGGGACTGGATTCCAGAGCCACATGCTGTGGCCAAGAACAATACTGTAAACCAGGGAAATGTTTAGACACTGATGTCTCCATGGGCTACCGCCTCTCCCTTTCTCCCCTGCTACTGACCCTCACGCTGGGTACATCCATCAGGAAAAGCAGCACAAAGCTTTTGTCTATATTATGCTAAATGTTTCCATGTTCTACATTAACCATGAGACACAGGTAGTGTAAAATTTCCAAGCAGGGCTTCCAAGATGGCAAGGAAACACACTGAGCTAAATATTATGGTACTACTTTCCATCCAGAAGAGGCAAAAACCTTCCACTAAAAACACTGTCTCTCATCTAGGAAGAATGCAGCTACATGCATCTAACAATGTAATAATATCTGACAGCATCAAGATGTTTTTTGGGTATCTTTCCAAATTTGAATAAGTTGAACAATTCAAATGTTAAATCTTATTTAAAAAAAACAAAAACAACACATTAATTCAGAAAATCCAGTTTCTCCATACTACACTCCACACAGTGATGATGTTCGCAGAACACCTTTGAAGAGTTAATATTCAACATGATGTCATAGCTGGTGTCTGCGTGATGTATGACATGTCTGATATACGGCTGTGTCAGCACCTCATGGACTGAATTCTGAAAAAAAAAAATTAAATTCCAAGGGTGATAAGTGTATGCTGGCGTGTATGAGGGTACAAGACGAATGCTACCAAACCACCAAGCGTGATCTGAGGCAGCAGTGATGCCAGGCACTGGTGTGAGGCAAACCTATCCATTTCAATGGCATGTGAAATGAGCCACAAACACACACAGTCCAGGGAAATTCATAACTATTGCAAGCTACATGCAATAGTAAATGCAAACCAGATCGAGCCCTAATAACACATCTTTAACTGCTTTGAGCTTACTGGAAAATTCAACCAAAGTGAAATCATTTAAACTTGTTGCCGCTGGTGACAGGACTTGTCTTTAAGCAGCCCTGTGAAAGCAACTGATTAAGATACATTACTGAACAAAGTTACTTGTACTGTGACTTCAAATCAACGTGGACTCATTTCCAACTATGATGAGGCATTTTCTTTTATCTTTTAAATCTTTCTAAATAATCAACTAAGCAATGAACAGACACTTCACTTAGGGGTGACAGTAACAAATTACATTTACTCTTGCTACTGTAACAAGGTTGGTTTTTGTGTAGTTTTTTGAGTATTTTTAAAAAAAACAACCAAATTTCGATGCATTTCAAGTTGCATCCATTCCAGAGTAAGAACAAAACTTGCATGAAAAATTCATGACAAACCGCGTAACAATGGAACAGAAGAAAGGAGCCAAACCAGCAGCTGCAGCGGAGAAGAATCTGCTGGTGTGTCTGCAGCCGCAGAAGGACAGACCTCCAGAGAGGTGCCACATGGCACTCAGCTGACATTATGTAAAATATACATGTTCTACATTCTACAGGTGCGATCGCTCCGGGGCCGGGAATAGCAGTTTGTGAACAGTACAAAAAATACAAAACAATGCAATAAAATGGAACACGTCATTATGGATTAAGGTTAAAGTTACCGTTATTGTACCTTGGCATAGGTTAAAATAAAAAAATGGTATGTTTACCTTAAATAATCACAGCTTTAAAGCACCACCTGCCACGCACGCACGCCAAGTGACCCAAATCAAACACACCCACAATGTTATGTGACCAATAGGTGCGTGCTGGGTCTAGCTAAAATGCTCATGGCAGATCCTCCAGCAGGTACTTCTGCATTCACTTAGGAACTTTTACCTTTGGTGAGGTGTGAACAACTTGTTCTACAGTTTTTGATCATCCCTGTTGTTATTGCTGAGCGCTCATTCAACTTGAAAACTATTTGAGGAATGCCAATGCTTGAGACAAGAGAAGCTGAGTGGACTGGTCACACTATGCACTGGGAATTAATGAGCCAGGAAATTTAACGTATAGATTGTGGAGGCGTTCACAGTGCACAAGGCTCACAGAATGCTGTTCAGATAGGTGAGTGCAGTTCAACAACAAACTCACTGACAGTAACTCTCTATCCAGAGGAGAACGTCAACAACCACTGCACTGTGTGTGTGCACAATGCGGTGTGTAGGCTGTCTTTGTGTGTTTGTAGGCTGCAGCCACTGTGGAGTTTATATTGTTTACATCTCTGTGTTTTCCATCTTGGTGATGCGTTATTCTGCTGTTGACTCTATAAGAAGTGACAGGTTATTTTAATTTATTTAGCTTATTAATGCTTCTTGCACCCTCTGCTGTGTCCATAGCCCTTTTTATGTATTAATTTATTTTTGTGAATTTGGTTCTCTTATCTGGTTAATTATAGTACGGCTACACTGAGGAAGGCTGTAAAGTGCATCATTTTACTTTTACTTGAGAAAAATTTCTTTAAAGTAACAGTACTTTTACTTGAGTATTCTTTCCATCCTTGCCATTGGACTATCCATGGTGTCGAAGCCCTGACATATGTATGTATGTTTCACGGTGTATGTCTGTTCCACAACAGAGAAACTCAGTGAATTTCTTCGAGGTAAACTTCAGCGTTGACGGTTTATGCCAGGCCTCATTTTGGCATATTAAGACTACCTGTCAAGGACATTGCCCAGAAGACCACATGGGTGTGCTTTCGGAGTCGTCATAAAACAGCCTGAGCCAGGCTAGTAAAAAGCGCAGGTTGGAAGACTAGGTGGGTGGAAATCAGAACGCCTCTCAGTCCTGGAAAAATTCAGGAATGTGCTGAACGACATTTCTACACTCAAGGGAAACAGAGCCCCGACAGTGATCTGTTCATTAATGTTTTCCAGGCAGGTAGGCTGGTGTCTTTCAGGACCCAGAGAACATTAACAGAAATTATCAGTGTTCCTTCGCGCTTGCACCACAGCCTTTGTTTACCATTAGGATAGTGATGATGATGACAGAGAAACGTAGAATTTTATGCTTTCTCAGCTCCTAAATGTTGTGTGATTTCTGGAGGGCTACTTACACATCTGTTGAGAACACTTACTGATTCTGTCTCTGGCTTCATTCAGTTGCTCCCCAAGTCTTCTGGCCTCAGCTGCCCTGTTCAAAGGAACGCAGGTGTTAATGGGCAATGCAGCAAAAAAAGACACAAACTGAATGTGGTAAAACAAGAATAAGCATGCCCAATGCAAGAAGATCTTTTTTATTTTGCAGGCGGTAAAGAATTCAAAGTATAGTATTGCATAAAAAATATATTACATACCACATCTCTGTTGGCATGTTACTCAGAAAACGTAAACAACCGCTCACTAGATAGAGGTCATCAAAGGTTTTCTGATTCCAGACACATCGCCATGTACAGTATGTATAGTATACCACATAGGACACTGCTCACATCACTCATATTGCAAAACATGTGAATTTCTCAAAACTGTGTAACAAGTTGTCCTACTGGTCACTAACCTCTGTTTGAGTAGGTTCTTGTTGTCTTCAATGGTCAGGTAGTCCCCATGGTCCCTGATGAAGGTCTCAAAGGCCTCTTGCTTTCCCATAGACAGCTGTGGACCTGAGAGCAAAAGATCCAGCACTAAGGCATATGCTGTATTCTAATAATCAGAAGTTACTGTTCACATCGCCAGGTCCAGTATAAAAACATCAATCAAACCTAAAATACAACCTACCATCCTAACAAGACTGCCTGCTTGTCATGCCACTGAAATAAGTCTACTAACTATGGGAAGCTGTGTTAGGTCCTGCTGTGCAGATTTCAACAGTGAGACTTGAGCCGTACACGTTCCCACATCCACAGGTATTGAACTACAATCTGGCAGCCAGATGCCAGCCAGAGACCACTGATGTAGTTGACCTCCCACCTATTACTAATTACAAAACTGAAGGACTATTAGCCTGCCATTCACTGTTTAAAGAGAACATAAACACAAACATAAACAGTAATTCTGAACATGTCAGCATTACATGGTGGATGCCCCCCACCAACTTTGGCAACTTCCCACATGTAAGGAAACTACATGATTTTGGACATAACATCCTGCTGACTGTTGAATTTCTTTTATAGGCTTGTAATATTATTTAATGAGCATTTTTGTTAAAGCTCTGTACATCTGCTTCAACTCTACTTCCACCAAAGAAATAAATCAAAACTCAACGGTTCACGCTGATCATATAAAGTGTTTTGTCTTTGTTTACCTGTGAACATCTGTTTTAATTGAAAATGACGTTATTTGCCAATTACTGAACATTCACATTGTGTGAAAAAGGCAAGGGAAAGGGAAGACATTATGCCAAAATGTGTAAAGCTGCAATGGAGAGGTGGCTTCAATAATTGGCAGTAACATATTTTAAAGGACAACAACATTTCATATTGCTGAATAAAATGAAAAATGAATAAAAAAATGTTGCTGATTATTATTAATTACACCTGTGTTTTTCCTTCTATGTCAAAATGCCTGCTGTGAAAAAGGCCTTTTTACTCCGAAAGGAGACCAAGATTATATGTAGACACTGAATCATTGTGGTAGGTTATTATTTAGAACTGCTGCATGTAGCAGTCTGTGTTGTCGTCACTTTTCACATACTCAGAAACATGCTTGAAGTTGCTTTGTGGTGATACACTGACTCCAAGGAGTTTGGTTGTGCATTCTGGTTCCTGGAGCGAAGAGCAACCGCAGACACATCTGCCAATCTATCAAAGCTCTCGCTTAACCTACGAAATCAAATTTGCAGTAAAACAAGTTCTGCAGCGTGTTTTTTCCTGTATGCAAAACATTGCACTAGATTGTGTACGACTAATTTTATAATAGAATACAAATCATTATCTTGCAAGATTTCCATGGAAAACCCAAAGTTTCACAATGATGTCCAATAAATCCCCCTCTTGTTAAAATGCGTGGATTTTTGTGACAAAGCTGTTCTAACCAAAAACACACACAGAACAGTAACTCATGTGAGATTAATTGTAGGACAGATAGGAATTTAGTTTCTTTATTTTTGGAAAGTCTTGATTGAAACCAGCAGGCATCTCACAGGCATACAGTGTGTTGCAAGAGCAAACCTCAACAAATCAGTTTGAGGGGTTTCTTGAGGGAAATGCACTCCATTCGACTCTTGTAAAAAGCAACATTCCAGGAATATCTAAGAGTGATATGACATCATATTATGCTGTACTAACATAATTTGTGGGGTAATGAGATCACATGGACCTTAGGCCAACTTTCCTAATTCTGCTTTTCCGTGCTTCAAGTGCTGACAAACCACAGAGATTTTACAGGGTAGGAATGTGTTGTGACTATTGTTGCTGTTTCAACAAATTTTAGAAATGAAATAACAGCAAAGTGAAGTATGACTGAACTGTTCCATCAGTTTATAAGAAGAAAAATGTCTGACACCAACTGTTAACTGTTTGCTGAAAAGGTTAGAACTTGTCTGCTTGATAAAAAAATAACAGTATTTCTGGTACATTGTATTGTACTGTGGCCTCCTGCAGGGGACATTAGTATTTAACTTCCTGAGGTGTCCCTATTGTCTTAGGTGTCTGCTTAGATCTCAGAAACGTGTGGAGGGCCTGGTAGAATCATCAGCATCTCATTACATGCTAGCATGATTTACAGTGAGATCTAGCTTTCCCTGTAAGTCTCCAGTCTCCTTTCGAGTTTCTGTGAGCTTAACACAAGTCATCACCAGCCTGAATTACAACAGGAACACCTTGTCCATCCATTAGCTACCTTTTTACACTATAAAAACAATCTTAGGAGCACAAGAAGAGGACACTGTACATCTGTACTTGTGAAAGAAGACAATAAATTAACCCTAGGAAAACTCAGAGAGGCATCTCAGACTTCTTGTAGTGTGTGCAGACTGCTTCTGCAGAGAGAGAGAGGAAAAAATCTCCAATGTTCACATTTCATTCTGTGCTTGCAAAGCTAAAAGCCCAGTACAGACGGATGCATTATGGAAAAAGTGGAGTCCATTATATGCCATTCAATCAGCATGAATGGTTTCCATGGAAAGGTCATCATCATTACATTTACAGTTAATCTTCAGGGGACAGCAATTACCCTCACCGTAACCGTAGAGGCTGTTGGCTACAGCAACAGAACCCTCAGATTAAACCTAAATTAAAACATATAAACATTCAGTGACCCATCGAGCATAAGGAAAGGATAAGTGTAGTGCATTTGTTTTGAATTAGGACAGAGTAAAGAACAATGATCTAATGCACATATAGTTTGGTTATGAGTCTCCAAGCGGGTCATGGAAAATAGACACTCCAGATGTGAAACATATGATATATAACTCAGTGCACTCTATGAAACAACTGTGTCAATTGTGTGTTTCTAATATTTTGCACATTCTGTGTATTTAAGAGGAATTCAACATGTAATTGAATGTAACGGCCTCTTGCAAAAACTTTTGACACTGTAGTATTAACTGGTGCTTTAAAAAATCCCTGACACCAGGTGTGCTCCAGGATTCCACATTGTGAAAGTCAGAAACATTAAGTGTGAGAGGTGTCTTCTCTGATCATCCTGGAAGTGCTCAATGTGTTCTTAAAAGCTTTCGCTGAGCAAAGTGCAGAGACTTTCTGGACAACGTCGAGCTTTCCCTGCTGGTTAACAGCTGACGGAGTTGGAAGTGTGTCCTGCTCACAGCGTTGGCTGCGAGCAGAGCAGAAAGAGACAGAAATTTCTCATGAAGTGTGAGAAAAGTCCATGAACATTCCACAGTGGCCATGTAACTGCTAGCAAGGGACTGCAGGATCTGGGAATTTTCAAGGGGGGTAGCAAATTTTCGAAAACAAAATGGACAATAATATACAGTACCAATATTGCTGGCAAAAGAACTTAATTTAGTCATTGTAGTCTGAGTTCAAGAGTGATGAGAGTCCATGACGCCAATGCAATGTTGAAATAGAGAACCGACACGCTGACCTACCAACAAAATCCAGTCCAGTCATAATTACTTGGTGTTCGTCACTGAAACTTTTGGAGAAAGACCCATTACAGTGTCAGTGTGTTTCCTAATTCAATTTAAAAATTAAAATGTAGGTCAACAGGAAACATCTCTGCCGTAGGTCTTGAAATTACTGTAGAGATCTGGTCAAAACTCATGTTATAAGTTAAAAATACAGAAACGTAAATTGATGACACTCCAGAGTATGGCACCATTGAGAATGATTGACCTTTTCAGGTTATAAATGCCAATATCTTAGAGTATGCATAAGTTTAGACCCTGAACATCTCTTTCCCTATGATTTCTCCCTGATTTCTAAATCACTTTTTTTATTGCAACTTCACGGCCTTCTCAAATGATGAGCTGTTTTCTAAATAGCCAACAGTTTCCTTGCTTCCTTGTTTTCCTTGCTTTTTTTTAATTTCAATTCCACTAAACAATTATAGGATTATTATATACACTCATCTCTCCATAGAACAAAATGGATTTTTAACACTTTTTTTTTGTCACAAGGACGAGGAAGTCCTGATATTTACAACATGACATCTACTAGAATAAGACGTACTGTAGCTCTTCACTGGAATCCGCTACCCATGCTGTTAGCAGTTCATTAAGTGTGATAATGAAAGTGAAGTAAAAATGAGGCCGAGCTGGTGATCACTCATAAAATGCCTGAGGGCTACACAAACAGGGTCTCGTAGACTTTGTACTTGCAGGCTATTCCACGTAATATCTATCTCTCTCTCAATATGGGAGGAAACAGCCATGTAAATGTCATTTGGGTGTCAAAGCCAAAAGTAACTTTGTGCAACATTTATTTAGGGCCTCAAGTATTATGGTCAGAGCCAAGAAGATTCTTCACAGTGACATGTGTTTGTGAGTCTGACAGAAATGACCCGTGTCCTCTCTCATTTGATTATGAAACAGCTGGATTATTTACTTGTAATATTTCAATATTTGGATTTAGCATGACTTTTAAACTTTGTGGAGCGTATTCAGGAAACCAGACCAACTCAAACACTGTAGGTCATGCAGGTCATGTTTCTGATCATGAGGGCCACCAGATGCTCATTGTAAAAATGTGTACACTTAATGTGCAGTAAACATAAAGCACACTTTTCTTTCAAGATCATATACTACACTACAATATATAAAAACACATACCGACAGCATTATCAAATAGTCATCACCATTGCCTAAGTGTTTGGTGTGTGGTTGTAAAGCAGCAGATGCCACACAGCCACAGGTCAACCAAGTGGAAGTGAAATCAATGGAGGTCATCACGTCCCATGAAATCAGGGAGAGAAAAACAAGAGGCCTTGTGGAGCCAGGTGAAAACAAATCCTCTGGTGAGACGACCCAGATGATCATGCTTGCTCCATATTAGATGACATATCATTCTGAGAGACTAATACATATGGCACATCATTTATCAGTGGTTTTATAAACCACAGCTTTACAGCCATCCATCACAGTGCTCCTCCATAGTCCCTTCGATGAATGACTGATTCGCTCACTAATTCTGACTGGACTGAGTTCAAACACGTGTTTGTTTTTTAATAGGCTCTTCTTTCAGAGACCCTGTTTGCAATTACCCCTTTGCTGGCCTTATTACCGCACTGGGCACCATTACACAGAAATGTCGAGGAGGATGAGGGAGCTGTGGTTAGCACAGACAGGAGCGCAGCCTCAGTTTGATGAGTTGCTGGCTCATACCCCTGTGCCCGATGGCTAGGACCAAGCTCGTTATAAGGGCTCAGGTTTATCATCACACTTGAGGCTCCACTTAACCAAAATTAAACAGGAAAAGCCAAATAAATGCTGCCGCCAGATTGGGAGCATATCTCAAAGCTTGATTGGCTTGACTTTCAGCGACCTCCACATTCCTGTTACTTTTAAACCAAGTTCATGTTTAAAAAGTTACAAGTGGACGGAAGTTGCAGTCTGAAGTCCCTGCTACTTACTCTGCCATCTCTGAGGTGTGTTATACTTTTTCTTCAGTGACACTATGGTCTAAACCTTCTGAAGGGGTGTGCCATGGCAAAACTATATGAAGATAACCTAATCAACTGCAACACTGTGATGACACTCAATGCAAGACCACATATAAAAGTCATCTGCCAGTTACTGGAACCATGAAATTTCCATGTATATATTCGTCAAAAAGAAACATTGTAAATATCCTCCGGCATGTTTACTAGGAGGTATATTATTGTATTCGAATAAAGTAATATAAAAAAATAGGTATTTAGCAATTCCTTTTCATTTGACATGGACTCTCTTCCTCTAAATGGAGCTGATGTTTTCTTAAACGTAGTGGATCCAGGTTTGTTATCCCATTCAGGTCTCTTGTGTTTACACTGCAGCATTCTTGGCTCTTGGTCTCTGCTTCATGTTCCAGTAACTATTATAGGTTTTGAACTCATCAGCTTTTCATCAGCAACAAATTACAGGTTTAATACACTGTAGTGCCTAATGTTGCTTTGCTGACACAATTACACTGGGCCACTTGAGTGACCTCTAAAAGTAAATTCCTAAATACATGCAATCCCAGTGATGACATTGTTTAGAAATAAGACAATGTAGGGAGCTCTGGGATGCCAGACTTTTTGCCATGCAGTAAAATCCAGAAATCAAGGATGTGTCATGCCCCACAGGCAACCTCGACAAGCACACTGAAAATCAGCAGGACCACAAAGAGCTGCCCACATTCCAATCGGGAAAGATCACCTGTCTGTACTCTTAGGGCCTGATTCATCACAAAGTCAATGCTTCGTCCAGGTCAGAAAGACTGACTGTCACGTATAATGAGTCAACATCTGTGAAATTTTTGTTTAGTTTATATAGTGCTTTATTAGTCTCCATGGGATACTTTTGACCCATTCTTACTATTTAGTAGCAGTGAGCAGCCACAGTTCAGTGCCAAGGACAAGGAGTATTAGCGTATACCTAAAATTCATGTGGTTTGTGGTGGGAGGAAACCCACACAAACAGAGACAGAACATGGTAACTCCACACAGAAAGGCCATAGTTGGCCCTGGTAGAGTTCAAACCTAGAACCTTCCTGCTGTGAGATGACAGTGATAACCACTGAGCCACTATGTTGCTTAAATAGTGCAATCATAAAGGACTGGTTCATCCAAATTAACAACAACAACAAACAAAAATAAATAGATATCTAACCATGCAGATTGTTTTGGTTTTATGTGCCAAGGTTATGAGATATCCGTCTCAGCCACCACCCCAATACAATAAAGGGGGTGCGATGTTGTTTGTGGAGCTTACTGCAGGGAAAAAAGACGTTAAACCAAGACCAACTACACGGATTGATACCACTAGTTTTAAGTTTACGTAAATATGTTTTTTGTAATTTGGTTGAACCAACCCTTTAATGCAGTGCCCTCGCTATATGCCCTTAAACTGCTAAGCTAAAAATGATATCTGGAAAGGTCTTGAGTAATAGAGCCACAAAGATGCAAATGGCAGCACCACATATCCAAAGTGCTACCAGGGTTGGAAATTAACTTTTTAAAATGTTAACATCTACCAGTCACTGACAGATAAATGTTCAAATTCACCGGCCACTCAATAGTAAATCGTTATTTTGTGTCTGAAATCTACCAGGCACTTTCATATTTTACCAGCAATTGGCTGGTGGCTGGTGCTAATTTCCAACCCTGAGTGCTAGCCTTATTCCTATGACAACACATCTTGAGGCTTTAAAAAATATATTTAAAATCTATAAAATTCGAAATGTTTGTAAACATTGCTTTGTAAAGACAAGCAAAAAAAGATTATTAAAGTACCTCTTTTCATGTACTGTATAGCTCGTCCTCCATGGTCTGCAGAGATGGTGTCTGTGCTTCCATCCCTCAGCAGTGGCGTTGTGGACAACCTCAAGGCACTCTGGGAGGCCAGGCTCCGGCCATTGGTGATGTTAGTAAGCTGAGCAGCAGCATCCTGGGCCCTTTTTTTCTCCTTCTTCAACATCTTAACTAGGATACCTGTAGGCACTGAGTTAAGGATCACTCAACATGCATAACAAAGAAGCTATTTCAACAGATGTTGAGTGCTTAGAATTTGATGTACAACAGTGTCAACCTGAATACCACTAAAGACACCTTTTGGGATATGAGGACAGTTTTGGACTAAATTGTAATGAAAATTTGCATCAAGCTGACAATATACAGTAAAAAAGTAGCATCCATATTGATTTCCTAAAGGCAGCAGGCTTCATTGGGGGCTTTTAATAGTGGCAGAGTGCTGACACGTGCTCAGCGTCTGACCTTAAAGGCTTGGGAGAGATGTCATGGTCTGGGATGAATCAGTGGAGAGAAGAGGAGCCAGAGAGGCTGCAGACACTCCAAGATTACCAAGATTCCACATCTTCTCCCACTGATGGGGTTGTATGTATGTGTTTGTCTACTCATGTCCAAGTGCAGCTGTGTTGGTAAGTCTGTGTGAGTGTGACAGAGAGTAATTGAGTGGCTATAAGAGGAGGCTGACAGACAAGAACTGCCACTTAGATTCTGTTCACACTTTTTTTTGCCATGACACGCTTCAATTCTCCATATGCATTGCCTGTATGCATCAGGACCATTTACTATAAATGTTTCCTCTGTTCCATGTACTGTACTTTGTTTCCAGCTCTACAGTACTATTCTGTATTTGATCAACTGCCTCCCGCTCAAACTGCCTCCAGCTGGCCCCACATATCTTTTAATAATAATGCATACAGCAGAGCACAGATTCGTTCAGCACTTTCAAATTTGATTATCAAATTGACGCCTGGTTGCTATGCTTCATGACGGGTAGAGTGACTTTTACTGTATAATAGTAGCACACTGTTGTTTCCACAACTGGTGAGAAAGGAGAAGACGGTGCTAACAGAGGCAATTTTTTGCAATCGGAACTGCTGACAGAAGGAAAATTGTAATTGTATGAACTAGAATTGCATGGGAAACTGTATAAAGAAAAACATGATAGGACATTTTACAGAAAGTTGCCAAGATTGCTTTTAAGATGTTAACAGAAAGCAAGAAATCAAAGCTTGTCACGGGTCAGCAGGTAAAGCAGCAAAAGCTTAGCTAAAGTTATTCTATAAGAAGTATGCTTGTGAAAATAAAAACCTGTCTAACCTTTGGTTTTGATCTTCGTATACATTACCTACATGAATAAAACATTACAGTCTCATAAAATATTCATTCAGCTCCTGCCCTATGTGCCTGTTTTTCCACTATAAATGGAAGTGTGTTTGATGGCCTAATCACAACCCATAATTTAGAGGCAACACATTAGTCTGTTCTTCAAGCATGTTCCTATCATGAGATTAGCAGACATCTAGTTGTGGCCAGACTGAAACTGTGGTGGTCAGCAGATAATTTGGGATGTTCAAAGAAAAAAAAAGTCAGAATGTCATTATTTTGGATGATAAATGGACGTAGTTTTGAGGGAGCTTGAGACGTTAATTTATATTCCTGTCAGCCAATACAAAGGGGATGTCAGTGGGAACAATAACATGAAGGAACCAAGTCTCCAATTACAGTTTCCAATGAAACCAACCATGCAGTCTTCTCAAAACTGCCAAAAACCTTAACCCGACACAATTCCAAATGACCTATAGAAGCCAAGTTTTACAGAGAAATATGACTGTTTCAGTGGGTCCTATGTCATTGTTTCATACAAGTCATTACTTCAGACTGTTGTTCACCAGGTTTTTCCATTATTGAGATCTCTGGCATCTGATATCTTCATTTATGCTGAACCCTACCATAGACTTCTAGTATATGAAAATTTCTCTTGGGGGTTGCATGTTAGATCTGTGGGCTGCTTCACATGCCATGCACTCAAAATGCGGTCAAACTCAGCTCGTGATGTGCATTCAGTCTCTCCTTCTCATCTTTCTTGTCACTCTCTATTATACTATCCAATAAGGCAGACATCACAGGAAATAAAGAAAATGCCTTTAAAATTACCAAAGCTGGCAAGGGTGCAATGCCAGTCTCATTGGTGCCACAAATTGCTCCAGTTTCAATGTACCATACAACATACAGTAAGTAATAAAAAATTTGAGGAAGATATTTTTGTCCTCCTCTTAAGATACTAGATTACAATTACAGTATTAGAAGAAGATTTGAGAAGTATGGGTGTCTTAAAAGCAGTGAGTGAACCTACAAATAGCAAAGCCACTGTTGAGTTAGTGTCTTCTAGTAAAAAGGTGGAATCCAAATTGACCTGGTGACCCTGTGATCTTTCCTTTAGTGCCACTGTCAGGTCAAGATGTCAGCTTTGCCTACATGATATCTCATAATCACAGACTGGCTGAGCGCATTTAGCTTCTCAAGGGGCTGAACCCTTATAATGATTACATGACTTCTCCTCAGGACCAACTGTACAATTTGTAGCTCACTCCCGATAGCGCTAAGAATAACATTCAAAAATCAATGTTGCTAATTCTGTCCAACAAATTAGTATTTTGGGGTGTAATGGACAATCCAGGCATTATATTATTAATTTTAGATAAAGGAAAGTTTGACAAAGATCCACATTGCAAATATTGTCACTCTTGCTTTTTCAAATAGTCAAAAGCTGCAGTATGATGAAGCACATATAACAAATACGTGCAGTGACAATAAGAGTATCAGCGCCATTTAGAGGTGATTTATGAGGTGATTATATTTTCTTTGCATCTTCAAAGATGCACAATACACTATAAAGCTTAATCTTTGCACCCAGTCGCTGACAAAGATATCATACCTGTAATCAAGGACCTCTGGTAAGCATCAGCAGTGGACTGTACAGAGATGATTACAGAACACATGAAATGTCCCCAAAATAGGTGACAGAATGCATTAACACATGAACTGAATGAAAACTGAGGAATGAGTGGTCAATGATGCCCAAAAAACTTTGTAAATTTGTATGCTCTATATTGTGTCCAAGAAAAATGACTATAATTTGTTTGGATGTAAAACAGATTAGAGTTTTGAGTCAGTTACTTAGACAATGTGCACAGAGATCTGAAAAACACTAGACTAAAGTCAGTTGTTCAAAAAACACCAAAGGCATGTCAATGCTAATGTCAACGCCTGTGTCAACAGAGCACTAGGTGGTGCGTGGGTTTAGAACTAAAGCAGTGTTTTGTATGATTTACATTTAAAAAAACAAAAAAGAGCACTACCCTACTTCAAAATATTCAAACAAAAGACAATTTAGTTATAAGGCCAGGCAAACATTTCCAATCTGCAAAAAGGACCAATTTACTCTCATTTGCACTCATTTGCATATATGCAAAAACAGTTTGCAGCTGGCAGCAAACCTAAACTCTTGGCTGCATTTATGTTTGACAACTTGAAATTCTGTAAATTGCTTTATGGGTATGGGTAAGTTCTCACAAAACCCAAGGTGGATGAGCTACACAGCTGACTCAAAAAGTCACAATCAAGTGACAGAAACCAGCAAAACAATAAACTCCTCACAAATCTGCACTGATTATCACACTGGATGATATATTTGCATATTCATGAACACTATAATGGGACCAGTAATGATGATTACATATCCAGCTTGTTGTGTGCCTGTTTCATTAGACAAAGAGGTATATAGAGGATATGTAGGTAATACAACTTTCAAACTATGAGGTTTAAAAGAAGTTAAAGACATTAATGTGTTGAAATATTAGGATAGAATTCCCTTTTCAGAAGTGATTAAATACAATGATTCATGTTTTTTCATTAAGCACTAAAGTACAACCCAAACCAAAGTTCCTATCCCTACTATCCCTATTTTCTCCACAGCCTTTTCTGACTAATAAAGCAGAAAATGTCAACCTCATGGTGGCACAGAATGAAAAGTCAGGGGATAACCCAAGTCATTAGGCTGCATTGTCTGGGGAAAACAAATGTCTGTGCCAAATTTTGTGCAAATCCATCTGGTAAATGTCCACATATTTCACTGGCTGACCAAAATTTTCATCCCTAGACCCATGCTACTAGTCTGGCTAAAAATAAGGAGCATAAACATCTCTAGCCCAGTACATAAACTACGATAGCTATGAGACCCAGAGATTGTTTTCAGTAGAGGAAGAAGAGGCTGTATATGTTATGGCATTATTTTGATTTAGTGGACTTTTGACTACTAATGTCTTAATGTAAGAAATCATACTGAACAATGGCCAGAGTTGTTAAGGGAATCCAGGAAACCATTGCAAATGCAGTAAACACACTATGAGCTCACTTCTATGCAATATCACTGTTGCAATTATGATTTAGTATTAGCCAAGTCCTTCTTGGATACATTCAACAGCACATGTGAGCCAAGAGAAAATAAAACTGAATAATCTGCTAGTTATGAATACTACCGTTCATCTTTTCTGCCTGAAAATGTTGCCACTTTATGTCCCTGGATCACTGCCACTACACAATATTTACACCTATGTTCCACTTCAGTTGTTAAAGTAAATAAATGGACGGCTTACTACTGTCAAGCCTCTTTATGGTAGGTCCCCAAAGTTTAAAGAATAAGACATGGATGTGCAGTAAGATACTAAAAATATTCCTGTGCTAAGTAAGAACATAAATACTATTAAAAAGTTTAATCTTAAATCTTGTACACTGTTGCGTATTATAGCAATGCTTGCAAACTAGACTGAACTGAAAGTATACACTAACATGCCATTTGCAGGTGGTTTGTTGTCCAAGGTACCCAAAGGTATAGAATCAGGGGCATAGTTGCCTCCAGGGGAATTAAACTGCAAATGTTTAGGTGTATTTGCGCTGTATGTTCAACCTACTGATCTGAATAGTGACTTGCTGTTTAGTAACATGTTATCATTGTGCTGTGGCAGGACCAAGTGGCAAAGAAAACTAACTGAAACAACTGAGCTTTAATTCCCAGAAATCATTTAGGATAATTACTGTTGGTAAAATGTGCATAGTCAGATAGGGATGAGAATATCTAAGACTAAGCGTTAAAGAGTTTGATGCTAAATAGCAACCTGTTGAATGAAAGCAACTGCCAAATTAATGTTGTTATTTTGACAACAGGTGTGCCTATCATTTGCCTTCCAGGTTCTATTTGTGGTGAATTGCCAATTTCAAGCCAGTTTCTGTGCTAATACCATACGGGCATGACCTGTAACTATGGCTACCTGGAAGATAGGGGGTCAGCCTCAGGAGGCATGGCATGCTTGAAAATGGTCTGCAGGGATGTACTGAAAGTGATCTGTAATATCTGTTGTAAAGAATAGAATTCTATTTGGGCAAATGTAGTATGGATAGTATGAATGTATGGGGTCTCATTTAGAGGGTATGGGACACATTCCTCCATTGCAGCCCCAATTTATGATTTTCTGCAGACTGCCAGCACAGGTTTACAAAAAGCCTTGCAAGTACAGTTTAAAGACACACATTAGACTTGACTGTGCAACAACATTTTACCACAGTGACAAAATTTAGGAAATTCTAAGTGCTACCTGGTATTTTTACGTGGCCTTACAAATGCGTGTGCAATGTTACTCTTTAAAGTCAGCAGTGTTTGTTAGTTGTCCTTGTTGCTCTATCATCATGTTAGTGGCAGATGTATCATCACTCTAGCAGAGTCAACTAAGCATTACCAGGTGCCCCACTCCCATGCAGAGTTAACCATGCAAGAGAACACACAGTGGCAGTGGGTAGGGATACACCCTTTTGTTTTACAGGGAACTCTCCCATAATTAACCCTGTGAGGACCCAGTGCCAGTCTGGGAACAACAGTAGCACAGGAACCAACGGCTCCCAGTAACGGTTTTAGCAGAGTAGGAGGTGGGACAGTTCTGCAGACATGGAAAGCATGGTGATCAGCTAGCGGATACAAGCTTAAGTTGCAAAAATGGTCTGAATTTAGATAGTTATTAGGGCTCTGCCTGGAAATGATGTCACCCCTACAAGGTTGGTCAACCCAAACTATAGTGTTACATGCTGCAGACAGACCACCCTGACTGAGGGATTGACAGTTTAGGCTACTGCAACTTTATACACAAACTTCACATTGAACATAAAGGCAATATGGTCAGTAGAGCGTGTGCATTACTGGCCGAAATATGTGCTTTTAAACACGCACAATACCAATTTTGGCAATTACATTTACATCATGTGAAAACCAGTGTATGACATTTGAGAGGGAAAATCCACCAAGAGGAGAGGATTTCACATTACACATACTTGGTCCAAGAAATACTACGGTGAAATATCTGCATGATAATATTCTATTTATTTTGGAGAGCTGAGGTTTTTGTGGCTAAATAATCAAGCAGACATCTCAATTTTCCGACTAATGTGCTGTGATCTAATGACAAGCCGCAGCAAGAGGGGTTGAGGGAAGAATAATCCCATAAAGCCATTAGAAATATCATATTCAAATGCAAATACTTATGATTAATAGTAATTATGATTAACTGCAGTCATTAGATGAAGATCTATCTGAACATACACGTTAAAACAACATTTCATGTGTATTTTGAGGCACTGGTGATGAATGCAAGACTAATTACATTTCATAACTTATCTGTCTGTAGAAGCGCTGTAATCCAACCATGCAATAACACAGGCAGATTTACTTCATGATGAATACTTTTCTGCTAATGAAGATTTTACTATCAACAATAAGTGTGATTAAACTGTGATACAGACACAAATTTAAAGCTGAATTGAAACCTACCCTACTCAATTTATTTTTGCAGTTTTTCCCCATTTTCTATCAATTTGGCAAATTCCCTACATGCAATGCAGTCATTACCTCTCCTAACTCCACTGTTTGCCTGGGGGAGGGTATAGACTGCAGTGTGCTTCCCTTTTCATATATGGTGTTGCCAGCAGCCTTTTTAACCTTTAGCTTTTCACTTTTACGCTATGCCCTTCTCTTCCACCTTACAATGTGCAGGTGCCCCGACCAACCAGAGTCACAGGTGAGGTAAAACAGGGAATCCAGCACCAGAATTACACTATGTTGTGCACACTACACTACAGTAACAATAAAGGAGATTTGAACCACAGTGAGAGCAGTTGAAGCTGCTCTGGACACAAAGTGGTGTCACTCTATAATACAGTATAATGCATCCAGTATAATAGTTGGGGATTCTAGCTTTATCATAGACATGCAATCTAAACCTTAGAGACTTGTTTAGGGGAATGGTAAAACATTAATTTTATTTAGCAAAAGGAATGTCAATTCTGTGGCAGAAATCTCTCCTTTTGCGTGACAAAGGGAAAATTTAACCAGACTACTCATGATTTTAACCTGATGATCAACGACAGACTTGACAATGACAAACCATAGTAAAAAAACACCACATTTGATTAAGAAAAAGCTGTTTGGATTTTGAATAATGTGAATGACCATCACATATTTGACCACTAGAGTAAAAAAACCCCAGCTAAACTAAGCTCGTTGCACCATGTCAAAGGATACTGATCTCTTTATCACGCTGCGTCAGCATCTCCTTTAACTTGGTCACTTCTTCTGCGCTGCGGTGGCTATCTTGAATTACTTCTTCCCTCACTGTTGCTGCTGGTGACTCTTGCCCATCACTGTGCATATTTCCTCCACCTTGCTTGTCTTTGATCATTATCTGTACAAAAAAGAGAAAGTAAAAAAGAGAATGGCTTCTTTTTTCCCAGTTTTTTGGATATGGATATAAAAAATATTTTTAAGAATTACAGAATCTGGTTGTCCATACCAACTGCTGAGAATTGCCTTCAATCAAATGATGTTTTTAAGCTAGAGTCATAGATATGCAATTTTATACCTTAAAACTGATCCATACCTTCTCTATGCCTCTTCATGATTACAATGCAAGTCAGTTGGTTTCCATGACGTAAAATCATAATTTTTCAGCTCAATAAATTTCTAAAGGAAAAGACAGCCTGTTTTTTTACTATAGTTGGGTTTTCTGCTGAGAAAAAAAACATATTCAATGTAAACAACCATCTAATGCCATGAATGTAAACAAGCTGGAAAATACATTGTGCTGGGAAGTGGTGCTCCTCTAAATTCCGTGATATTCCCTAAACATTAATTAAATTCCCCTCTTTTCCCTGTCTGCAATATAACTCTAAAATTTCAGTGATACTCCAGGTTTAAGGACAGGTGGGAAACATGTTAAAGGATTGGAGGGTTTTTTTTTTTTTTGGAGAAGATACAGTGGAAGAGAAAGGGACAGAGGAGGGGTGGTGGATGGAAGCACACTGAAGAAGATGTGAGTTTGGTACTGTGCTAAATCATTGAGGTTGCACTACACATCTAAGCTCGCAGTGCTGAAAAGATAAAACTGCAGATATGCACTCTGATGTTTGAACATCACCCTTAAACAAGGACAAGCAGAGAGCAGAGAGCACGGAAGAGCTAGCCAACGCTGAGAACAAAGAAGAAAGAAATCAAATTCAAACCAGATCCAGATTCCTACAGAATCACTGGAGTGTGACTGGGGTGATGCTTAGAGGAATGTAAACTGAACAGGAGATAGAGTTTGCGGATCATAACAAACTGAAGGAGAGATAAACAGACATTCAAGTGGGATCTGGAACTGCTTCTGGTGTCTGCTCCAACTCCAACCAAACCAGAGTGCAAGAACAGTGTGAGCACCGCAGTGTTTTCCCTACGCTCATTTAGCAGCAGTGGGCCATCGGCTGCTGTTTGAGAAATGTTGAATAAAATCTATAACCGATCTGACTTTCTCCAAAACAAAAACTTTAAGGATTGGTGTTTTCTGCCAACATTTGGCAAATAACATGCAACTGCAAACTTGTTCCATGGCAGTCTGTACGACAAATTGTCAGTGGACTGGGCATAGAGCCAAAACCAAAATGATGTCCAGACTCCATTACAATAAAAAATACACAGGAAACACAAATAGGACATTGATTGAAACAACTCATCCAGGTGATTACTTCAGTCTGAGAATCAGTTCCCAAATAACACACACAGAGAAATTCTTTAATGAACAGGACTTCAAAAATTAGCCATTAATGTAACACAAACAGTGTTTACTATTTTGTCTGAGCACTACGCGTTTTATAATGATGGCTACATGAAAATATGTTTACTGACCCATTCATAACAGATTTGTACATGAGCTTATTTTCAGCAACTAATGAGTGCTTTCATTAATGCTTACTTTGTCTTTTTTTTACTTACGGTTCAACTGTTTAGTTAGTAGTAGTTAATAGTTTTTAAAAAGTCCAGAGAACCTATTCAGTTTACAATGATTGAAGACAAGCAGCAAATTCTCATATTTGAGAATCGGGAACCAGAAAAATGTTTTGCATATTGGCTCAATAATTTACCTAAATTATAAATTGATTTTAGTACTTATGAATTACTGGCGGTTAAAGTTCTGTCGATTGACTAATGGATTAACGGAATAAATGTTTCAGCACTAATTTATATTACCAGAAATACAGCACTCACATATACATATAGAGCTCAGACCATTTTGTTGTATGTAGGTATGTCTTGGCTATGTTTTTTAGCTGTCGTGCAAATTCTTAAGAAGATCTGGTTTGAACACATGCATTAACGATTGCATGCCACATTACACCTCGCCTCTAATTGGATGGCAAATAACTGCAAAACACCCAGCGTCTAGACTTAAGTCAGGCTGTGGGAAAATCAACAGTACTGGACAAAATGTGGCATCATTGGATCTTGAAATATTTTCACTTTTTAGCCATAGCCTCTAGAATTAAGCATAAAATACCCAGCTAGGCCTAGGTTAGGTCTGAGGATAAGATCCTGTTAATCATCAGCTTTTTTCTGTGAAAATAAGGTGATCAAATTCTACCTAAGACATTAACCAGTAGTATTAACCACATTAAAATAGGAAAGGAATTTTAAGTTAAGTCAAAAGTAAGGCATTCCCCAGCAGAGGACAGTAGAAGAAGCTATTTACAAGAGGTGACTGGTCAGCTGTCACCGCTGAGCTGATGGATGGAGATCACATCTGACACCTCACTGATCTGATCAAGTTTGTTCTATTTCTTTGTCTTCCAGCCATTCACTGTTACAGTGAACTCAAGCACTAACTGACTAACAGAATTAAAACTTAACTTTTAATGAACTAGCATGGCAACCTGAACTGAAAATATTTTCTGCTGTCACACTAGCATGGAGATGGTACGTGAATCTTCACATGGAAAGGAGGGAAAAACAAACAATAGGAAATGATGGAAAGATGTTACACAGGGAGACATGTTTGCAGATAATGTCCATGGAAAGACTACTGTTAATACATTACCTTCAGCAGGGAGAAACAGTGCTGGATTTTTCTCATGTCTGGTCCCAATGACAGTGTCACGTCTGGATCAGGGTCATCCAGAAAGGCCTTGACTAACTCTTCCAACCTAAACACACAGACACATACATGCACAGACTTTCTAGTGACCTACAAAAGCTTAAACCAATGCCACATTCCATGTTACAATCCTTCTCCATCTCACTTAGCGCAGGCTCACCAGGCACTCAAACAGTTAAGATATATATTTGAGGAGTGCTTCTAATGTTTAAAATGTGGGTCTGGTCAAAGAAAACTATTTACTTAAATGGGTGTTCCAGCTCCACTGGGCCAGCCTGTTGATAAACTATCACTAGATGATAGTCCAAACATTGGTTCTTCAAGCTCTGGAACCGGCCACTGGAAAAGACCAGAAGGCAACCGTCCAGACGGATCCAATGTAGGCACGACATCGTGCGGTTTTTATTATCCGCTGTAATGTATTCTGCATAGAAACACGCTAGGTTTACATGACAAAGGACTTAAAACAAACGTAGTGGTCTTGTTTCAGGGCTCTGCGAGACATCAGTGGTTTTGTGCTACAAAGTTTGCTTCTGGAGAACGCCCTTCAATATCCATGTACAATATTTTGTACGAGAAAAAACATTTAAATACCAGAATTTGATAGTTTTCAAATAGTTTTTCCAAGAGTGAGGTGATATCTTATGTAGCAAATGTAGTAAACTAATATTGTATTTAGAAAAAATAATTTCAATTGACTTCAGCTTGTGTGGGAATAGATTGATACCGAATCTTACAAAGCACTGAAGGTAGCAGGAAAGGCAAAAATCTGTATGCCTGAGGAGATACGTGTGTTTGGAAATGTGACAACGAATAAGCCAGGATATGTGCAATCGCTCAGCACTGGGGGATGAGTCAAGGCACAAACCGGAGAGGAAACAGCAACAAAAAAGTCAGCATGTCCAGTGAATGTGGTCACAACAGACATCATTAAAGGTTCCCTGTGTGATTTTGACCACAAACAGGGGGAAATCGCGGATAATCACCCGGGTAGAGAGGAAATAATAAAAAGGAGGACTGAGGGGGCCATGTAAATACATCAGCACTGGACGGGCGATGTGCCAAGTCCTCAGTGGAACCTCTCGCCTGAACTCTGGCCCTGACTGACTGACTGGGTCCCTCCGCCATTTGAGTATTAGAGCAGAAATAAAGCACTCCTGGCTGAAACAAGAGTCCTGGGAAACTCCATTAGATCTGGTTAAGCCTCAGTGAATGAGGCTTCAACTCAGCATCAGTGCATATCCAACACCATAAGTTATACAGGCAAACCCCAAATGCTTCTAAATGATAAAACGTATTTGCTCAAGAATCTCTGGGTTTTTAGCATTACAAATACAAATTAAGGTCCAAAAAAAGGCCGTCTACTCTCTTCCCTTGGTCTCAAGCGCACTGTAAACATCCTAGAAGGCTGACAGGGCCAACACAGCACTATTACACGTCCGCACTGTCCTGAGATGACTGGCTCACCAAGGTCACATCATTATACAGACATACACACACATACATATTGTACAACCCAAGATCCTGTGGCAAAATGCGTCTTGTCAGCTAACTCAGGACTTTGACTGAGTTTGTTGCCTCCCCTCATCAGTTATCTGTAAATCTGGAGATAGCACCACAGGCCATCATATGTAAGTCATGTTGAGAGACGGGCTGGATTGAAGGGACGAGGAAGCAAGGAACAGGAACTGACATACTTCTGGATCTCCGCCACAGTTAGCTGGTCATCTCTCTGTTGTCCTGTCACCATGGCCAGCTCCTCCTTCAGAGACTGGATCTCCCTCTTCAAACGTGCTATTAGCTGAAATACACACACACAAACCAGGGTTAGAAGTCTACTGTATGTGCACATACACACAACGTTAAAAAAGCAAACACATTGGCACCCACAGTACAAAACAAAAATACACACTCACGCACAAGCACACACAGACAGAGGCTATTTCGCTGCTGCCAAGTGATGAGACAATCCTTCTGAAAATTATTTTGCGGCTTATCTTACTGATGCATTTTGAGGACAAACTTAAGTGATTCCAGACAACTGGATGCTCCAGCGAGAAAATACAGGAAGCAAAAAATAAATTAGCATTAAACATCTACGGTGGCAAAAAAAGAACACATAAAACCTTCTGCTGCTGTCTGTCCGCACGTGTTTGGTTAAGGCCTTGCACAGTGAGCCAACGGGCTGGTTGCCGTTAGTAACCGCCATCCGGGTCTGGTTACTGTATATATATAAAAGCAAACTATCTTACCAAGTCCAGACATAGCTTCTTAAATAAGTACTTTCATAGCAATCTTTACAAAAACAACAAAAACAGTAACAGCTAGAATGTCTATTGATGTCAAGAATCATGATCAGAGGAGAGACAATGGATGGGACCAGGGTGTTAGTCTAAACCATCAGTCTACTGATTAAAACTGACAGCAATATGTTTCCTAATCTGTGTACCCCAGGTCCCGCGTTCTCCACCTGTTGAGCACAGGTAGGCCCGAGACATACACTTTCATTAAACAGAATATATGACAAAAAGCTATTTAAGGCAAGAAAGGAGCATCCACCAAAAACAAATGTGCCCAGGCCCTGGCCTTGTTGACATATAACCTTTAATCTTTTGAGATAAGCGTGTGGTTCTCTTTTTTTTCTTTGCTGCAAGGGTCAGTGCCTAGAGAGGTCAGTCTAAGTGGCCTCATGTCAGTCTAGGAAAGGATTAGCAGGCGTCTATATGCCTTGCACCGAAAGGATTACTGGGTTCAGAGCATAGATGAGGTGGCATTATATGTAGGAGTGGCCATAAAGAATCGGTTCTGACAATAACAGCTCCTCTGATGGGATAGAACCATTTCAAATTGGTGAAGTGGCTTTGCTGTGTGTTTTAATGCTCCATTGACAATGAGATGTGTACAATTTGGATTGACTGATTTATCAACTGTATGACAGTATGACTTACTAAAACAGGAGCTGTCAGGTTATAAAGGCAAATGCTATTTTTTTGATAATTTAATGGTGATGAATTGAACAAAGGTATCACAGTAATGCCATTATTTGTGCTAACCACCTCTGAAGGAAAGTCCTCTACATCTCTATATCACTAACAGTGCTTTTCATATTAAATTCTTTGTTGTTCCTGCAGCAGACCTGCTAAGTGGGATTAAATCCTAAATCCCCTGGTCCACACCAGGAGCAAGAGGTTAGAGGTGAGCCCACTTGACATGTGCCCTTATTTTGATGTTGAGCAGTTGCTAGCAGTGTGCCATTACTTGAACTTAAGGTGTCATGATAAATGTAAAAGGGGCCACGTACATAACAGACAATCCAGAGGGACTGATTAACCTAATAATACCTACAGCTTGATTTCTCTGCAGCTAGTTGTTCGAGATGTTAATTGGACATTTATTCATTTGCCAAATCCCTTGAAAAGGGGGAATCAGTCCAACAAGAGAATGGCCCTTTCTACATTACACCTAAACAGAGATGTGTAATTACATGTTAATGGTAGGGAAAATAGGCCAACACCAAAATCAGTGGATGGTGTAGTTACTGAAAGGAAGCCAGACCAGTTGTAATAAAAATTCTGCACAAATCACACCACAAAACAAACCACCTAAAAAAACAAATGGCAATTGTTCTTATTCTCATATGAGCCACTTCTTTCTTCTGCATAAATCCCACTTAACTATTACCACTGAATTTGACTACACCGCAAAATACTAAAGCAGACTGAAAGGCTGGAACTGATTCAGTGGCAAAGAGCAAATACAACAGAAAGTGGTAACTGTGTGCCAGAGTCACACAGTGACACTCCCGACACAAAGTTGCTAGGCAGCCAGCGGTCTTTGAAGACTACATCAAGGTCAGAGGTCAGAGTGAGTCATCTAACTCAGCAAAGAACCGCCACTTCTAGCAAACACATCTTCTAACTGGAAAGTCAAAACCAGTCTTACAGTCAGACATTGTCAACTCAAGATGCCCTTGAGAAGAAACAGACCTGCAGTGTGGTTTTGGGTACGTGCCACTTAGCTAAACGAAAATTTCACCTCTAATCCACCCCATATCATATTTTTTAACATTGAACATCATAGCTGACCATCCCTCACCAGAGCCGCTCCCTGTATCTCTTTTGAAACCCATGGTCTGATGTAATTCTCCCAGCTGCATCCTGAAAAGCTGACCGCCGGTTGTTGGTCAGCGGAATTGTGCAGTCTATTTCAGAGTGCCGAGCCCACACTAGTACCACAACACCACGGCAGGCCTCCATACACTCTGAATAAAAACTGACTCAGGCCATGTGACTGGTGATACCAGCATGTCCTATGGAAATCCATGTCAGTGCAACAAAGCAAAATACAGATTATTATGGTGATGTAAAAAGCAACACCACATGTCTGTGTTACTTTCTATGTGCTGACAGACATGTTACACAATTAAGTTGGAAACATTAAACTGACTTGTACAAACAGTCCTAACTTCAAATTATACATCTTCTACTTGAATTCATACCATCCATCCTGTGCAGAAAACCACCCACAGTATAACCACAGGTTACACCTCAAATGCATATGTATTATGTAGTATGCCACTCACAAACATGCTGCTATTATGGGGCCTCTTTTAATGAAGGAAGAGGAGTCATAGTTTCCCACTACACCTAAATGTGGGCATGGTCTTTTATCCCCCACAACAAAATGATCACACATGGGCTGTGTTCCATGCATGGCACCATTTAGGCACTTATTTAGACCAAAGCAAGGAGCGCTGTACTGCACCACACCACTACACTTACAAACTCCCTGCTGTCCTAACGAACGCCAGCCACTTAGACGAGACAGATGAGGGACCCAGGGAGAGCCACCACCCGCAGGAATTTTCACACCCGCTTCCCGAACATGTCTCTCCAGTGGGCTATAAGCAGGCTTCTGTTTGACTCACAGGTATGCGCTAATCAGAACTGTCTTCTCAAGCAAGATGCCATGTGTATCTTTAAGTGAAGGGAGAGTCCAGGTTCAGGAGGGTTACCTGCATAACAACACATTAAGACCAACCTTTTTGACCCTTTAAGAAATTCCAAAAAGATTTGATGGATATTCAGCTCAACTCAAACTAAGCACTGCTGCACACAATGCTCAAGTTTCACACTTGAAATAAATGCTACAGTGAGGGGGTGGAAGCATCTTGGAAGATCCAATAACTGTTGACAGTTTCCTCCGACTGCAGACCAAGATCAGCCTGGTCTAAATGGAGGATTAAGACTGACCTTACTGCTCTTAGAGGAACCAACAGAGCCAACCTTATATGGTGTGGTCACTGTGGATGACTTCATTATGATCACAGGTCACTTTCAACACCTCATTCTTTCCCTGTCCATTAGAGGCTTATTAAATGTTTTGTCTGGTCTGGCTGGTTTCCTGCTGTCCAGGCTTTGAAGAAGTGCATTTTGTAGCCTGTAGGCTACAGTATAGGACAGTTATTAAGGCAGTGTGTGGTCTGAACAATGTACCAAACACTGACTGCAAGATTGTGAAAAGCAAACTCCAGGTTTCAAATCAATTACCACAGCAGCATGTCCAATAGACAGTGTGCCTTGAGAGGGGGCAGACCTAAAATGGGAGTCTGAGGGTCACCCCAAACCACAATAAATTACATCATTCTAATCTGCAAACTGCACCGCTGGCTTAACATTTTTTCTCAGTAAACCAGGAAGAGAGATAGAGGGAGAGACAGAGAGACGGGAGCGGAGAACAAAATGAGAAACACACTAAAAAGCCATAAATGGAGACAAGAAGTTTGCCCACGGAGTTTGGGTTTGCCTGGAGCTGTAACTGTGCTGGACCCAATTGGGAGCAGCCAGACACTGTCACAATTACTGGGCCGGCCGCAGACTCTCTTAAAAATACCTCTGTAGGGTTTGCAAGTGGCCAGCCAAGTCTCAGCAGCAGTAATACAGTAGCAGTTGATCCTGAAGCAGGTCAGGGTGGGAGGGGAGGAAGCGGATATAGCTGTAATGACTTACTACTGTATATCCCCAGAGGGGCCTTTACAACAACTACCAGGTCTGCTTCCTGGCACATTACAATAGAGGAAGGTGTGACAAGTATTGTAAAAGGAGAAAGTAAAGGAGGGAAACCATCGTCAAGGGCTAACCTGGCTAAACTGCTCAGGCAATTTCTCATGTGATTTCCTATTACTCATTATATAATGTATAACAATATGCAACAAAAGGCAGATATGGAAGTATATGTAAGGTCTATGTAAAAGATTGTTGAGTGGCCTCTGTAACCACATACTGTATGTTGCAACAATCCAAGAATTTATTTTCACCAAAACTCTCTCTGCTCTACATCTCCTACTCTGGCCTCTTCTCTGCCTTACTAAAATAAAAATGTATTCATAGTATATAGATACTAAATATAATGAAAGAAAACAGACTGCCTCTCTCATTCTAAAAATGTTGCACTATGTCCCCGGATCTACAACATCTGGACAGGAATTGATCCATGTGGCTCCATGCGTGCAATCTGTTCTTGAATGAATGTGTGTAAAGACATACAGTATATACACACCGGCCTCCAGCTAGATGCTTTCTCAAGAGGTTGTAAGGTATTGGGATAAAATATGCCATAACAGAATTGGAGGCATGTAAACAAGACAGAGAGAGAATGCAAACAGGACCTGTGAGCTGTCTAAATAACATAAGACGGACAGCCGTCCACGTGTTAAAGGTGGAAAACTGCTTCTTTCAGAATGACTGCCTGACACTGGAAAAACTAATTTGGTATTCGAAACCTAAAAAGCACACTTAAGCACATGGTGGGTTACATTTAGGAGCTGGATTCTCACTACAACTCATTTGCTGATCAATTTAAGGTCTGGAAGCTATGAGGAGGGTCTGGCCGTAATGAAACAGCACATTAAGTCATGCCTCTGTGGTGTGACTGTGTGGCTAAGCTATGGTATTTGTAGTGACTGTGAGTGTCTGGCTGTCTCACCAGGGCAGGATCCAGTTCTTTATTCAATATCGCTTCATTCTTGATGAGAGCCACGCGCTGAGCAAAGCGGCACGTAGAGATGGACTCCTGAAGAAAACAGGTAAAAGAAAATGTTTTAATGTTTGCTTTTCTTCCTAATTTAGTACTCATTTGATACAAGTGAATGCTTGCAAGGACACAACAAATGATGACAAAATGTTCATACTCTATACTTTCTTTACAATGCACAGCTTTTCATTAATTAATATGAAGCAGATTATACTGTAAGTATTTCATGTCTTAAAAATAATAAAATACAGTAATAAGAAAATATTGTTTATGCATGGTTTTAATACCAGGAGAATTCAGACAAGGTTTCAGAGGAGTAAATGTATATTCACTCCTGACAAAGCTAGCTATCAAGGCCAAAGGGCCTAACTGCAACTATTTTGTCTGTACATGAACTTAGGCAGACCATCCTTACATCAAGGTTCCTCTTGTCCACTGCCATAGTGGCAATCATGGTAGTCATGCAGTTGCCCCCAAGGCTGTCCCTCAGCACAGAGGTCAACATGGAGTTCCTGTAGGGAATATGGGAGCGGTTCTTCTCTGACAAAGCTATGATCACCTGCAGAAGAGAGCAGTGAAAAGGGCTGATATGTAAATGAAGACAGAGATGGAGGAAGCAAATTAAATGCCTGATTGTAACATAATGTCTGAAAGAAAATGTAATTACTCGTTCCAACAGAGTGGGTCATTACTGTTCATACAGTAGCTGCAAGATGGCCATTAATCAAAATCAAACGTCTTGACATAAAATGAATTATGAGGAACATGTAGTAGCCTGGATCAGCAAATACACTGTTTTTTTCTCATGGTGGAAAGCATTAAACTTGCTGTCACACGCAGTAAATGAGGCAAAAATGCAATCAAATAAAATGTATCCTGTGCCAAAATGTATTTCATTATCTACATCAAATATATTTCAAATATTAAATTGTTTGTGCAATATATTATTTTGAATGTAAAAATATGTTTCAGAAATGGTCACCTGCTCCAAGTAGTGGAGGGAGAGGTTGATGTACTTGGCCTCAGTGAGCAGCTGCCCATTCAGGCCAGTCTTGCTAACTCTATCCGATCCAGCCAGGTCCACCAGATGGAGCTTGGAGCGCCTCAGGGTGGCCGAGCCCGGCTCACGCCTGCACAAGTGCACAGTGAAAATACAGTGGGAACGTGTGGATGCCTGGTTCATTGGAGTCTGGAGATGAGAGAGTGGTGAGAGACCATTTTGAAAATGCTGTAATATTCTTAGGTCTGTGTGAGAGTATTTTGAATCCTCTAAAATCGGCACACATGGTGGACACAAAAAAAAAGAAAAGGGAATTTTATTCTTCATCTGCGGTGCTTTCCATATTCAAAAAACAAAAAACATGTTGCCTTTGATTCTTATTTTTTCTTGCTCCCGCTGGTTTGAAGATCAAAGCCACACCATGTGTAACCGATGAGCAGTAAACACATGGTGGCGGCTTTACAAAAGCTGAGGTTGATTTTCAGATGGTCAATGGAACAGCACAAGTCAGGTTGAGACCAGGAGAGGACAGAAATAGAGTATGAGTCACTCTGCACAAACAAGCTTTATTAACTAACTCATGGGGTCCTCAAAGAGAGAATAAACAGAGAAAATGGACATTCACTGACCTAGTGCTGATCACAGACTTCTTTTTGTTTTCTTTTGTTTATGCCATAGCACGTAGGCAGCTTGAACACATGATGGTGGTTTTAAATAACAGGTTTTAATTAGAATTAGTATCCATGGAGAATCCTGATAAGGTACATCGTGACTTAAATTAGCTCCTGATCAAGGCTGATATTCTCTGGAATGGTCATTGATCTAAGATATGAACTAACTTCTCTCTGCTCGAAAACATCATCATAGACGTTCCAGGTCATTCATTCTAAAAAGGTGCTCTGACCCTGGCTTGTTGTTGGCGTAAATGTGCCAACACCTGCCTGTTGGGGTCATGACAGCTCATGACAGATCTTTCACTATCTTAACCCACCGCTATCATCTCTTTCCTCAGTCCAAATTCCCTTCACTCTGCACACATCCATGCTTGCTCCTCAGGGTATCCCTTGAAGTAATATGAAGCTGCCCTTAGATGTTGACAAGAGATCACATACCTAATAGGATTGAATAAAGGGTCAAAGGTAAGGATACAGTGTCCATGTTGAAGAATCAGTTTTACAGTCTCACCACTGACAGCTATTTTCCACACCAACCAAATGCTGGTCAAACCTTGATAAGTGGTCTGTACTGTAAGTTTATCAAATTCCAGACAGCCAGCAGGTGTTTTTGGACTCTATTACTGTACGATGTGTTGTATTTTATGATCTACAGATGTACAGATAAATTCTTGGTGCTAGGCAATTCCAGCCTGCAGCAAAAAAGCTAACAACACCAGACATGCAGGGTAAACATTTCTGATAGCTTTGACATTAATCTGCTCAAGTGCGTATTTGTCTTTTAATGTTAAAACAATATCCCATCTTGTACTACACTTCAGAATGTACGTAAATGTGTACACCTCTGTTAATTTTTCACATTCTGAAGTCAACTCTGTACTTTGGTTACATCTATAACAAGAGTGGGAGATATAGTCAGAGAATGCAATACAGAGAATTTGCTCATACACCAGGTAAATACACTCAGTTGGTTTATTAGGTACACCTAGATAAAACTAACATAGTCTAATACAACGGCCCTGCAATAAATCCTACCTTCATGAAGGTTATAATCTTCAGTATTTGTTGAAACTGTTAGAGAGGTGTTGATTCAACTTTATGATCATTTTGGAGGATGTAGTTTGTGGTGCTGTTGACTTGCATTGCATTATACTGACAATACACTGACATTTCTATTGTTTTGTCCTACTCCATTTTATATCAATGAGGGTCAGTTGACAGTTGAAAGTATTCAAATACACTGGCAGCTGCCCATAGATAAGAAGTGACTGTTGGCTCTTATCTCTGAGTATTATTGTGTCCTTGTTGTGGCATTTACCGAGACTGAGCACCAACTGAGAGACAGTGTTTGAGATTTGTGTGCAATGTGTACCATAATAACTTAATTTTGATATCACCAGATATTATATAAAGCTTTCTTTAAGAGTCCTTGAGAGTGCATAAAGTACAGTATGAATATTTAAATGGTTACAGACTGTGTGTTCCTGTCCACAGAGGAAATAGTGTCCATACAGGAACATTAAAGTATGTCTTAGTTGCGAAAAAAACAGCAGGACAATGTAACCTCTTTGGAGTCACTTCCTTTAGTCTCCTGTGTTCTCATCTGACCACATGTTGATCTTGCATGCACCACATGCTGACCACACACACTGTTGCAGTGGGTCAGCACAAAGGGGCAATCTGGTGCTGCAAACCCCGAAACACTCGGAGATTGCTGATTCAAAAGATTAAGAGTAAAGTTTCATTTAGACCACCTGCTATGCGCTCTATTCACCCCCACAAGTCCAGGAGGGAGTTAGAACATGTAGAAAGGAGGAAAGATTCAGGCCCTGCATCCCCACATGTGAAGAGAAGTGAAACAGGGACGCAGAAAAAAAGACCAGATGGGAGGAAATGTTTTTTGATGAGGTTGAAGGAGGGGTGAGGAGTTGAAAAGGTGTATTTTATTTCCTGTCCAATAAAAGCGAAGAGGGAATTGTCATGTCTCAAAGCGAGTGAGCTCATTGTCTACTGAGTGTGGCGTGAACGGATGTGTCATCTTCTATCCACATGGCTGGGGGCAAGAGAAGAAAGAAAGCATTACTGTTAACTTTATTGGAAGTCTATGTGGAGCAACGACTTCTGGGATGATTCTGGCAGTGACAAGTTGACTATGCGGACAGTTCTTTGTTTGCTTGGGGCTCAAGAGAAACCTTCTTGTGAAGAAGCTCCAGAGGGGACAAATTCACAATAGTCTTGCTGTGGGAGGACTGTACTGGGGGCTCTCCGCTGAACTGTGCAACATCTCGATTGCCTGATCAACAGACTAAAGTAACATCCAAGAATGTGTTTCCACTGAAATATACCCCCAGGTTTTACAGCAGTAGACAGTGGGAGTGCGTCTTCAATGCAGATGAAAAACAAATGCAATGGGCTACGTACAGTGGAACATGTGTGTTACTTGGTAGACACATTTTCTCATACACTGCAAAAGTTACGTAACAGGATACTAGCTAATAAACCCATTTCCGAATTCCAGAGAAATTCCAACTTGGAGTTCTTTTGCATTGGCTTTGTTTCATGGAAGAATCCCAGCCACATCACAAACTGACTTTGAAAGACTCGTCAAAAATGAAAAGCAAGTCTGTGATTGAAACCTGATGATCCAGTTCACTTTTACTGTGTGTTATTTACTTACAAACTAGTAAACAAGGTGAGATCAGCCTTTTGCTCCAGACCTCAGGTTGCGAAGCAAAAGCTGACCCACCACATGTCTCATCAGCGTGGGGAGTCTGGGTGTCTGAGTGTAGAAAAGAACCACCGCAACATAAACAGAAATTACAGAGAGAATGCTTGGTTTTACTGGGAAAAACATGGTAAAAGGGACCACAGGGGACCAAAATAATATTTTAGAAGGGTCTTAAGGTAGCCTTTAGAGTGCATATTGCATTTGTGGACAAAAAATACCCTTTATGCCACTTACTCTGGGAGTGGTCATGTATTTTTGCATACTGTCTACAATCCTTACTAAGAACACTGCATGTACGGTATGTGAATTAAAAAGGGAAAGTCACATCATACATTTCTGTTAGTGGAGAATCCCTATGGAAACATGTGTTTCCCTGTTACTTACTTCTGCAATCATACGATTGGTGTCACCCAGGAAGAGCAGATTCAGAGCCTCCTCCTCATTTGATGACTGCTGCAGTGACAGGTTCCTGAGATGGATGTTCTGGTCTGAATCCTCCATGATCATTACTTTTCTGCAAAAGAAAAAACATTGTGACAGGAAATTCCAGCATAATAAATTAACTTGAAATTATGAGTAAAAAAATGACAAAGCGGGACAAATTCTGTCAAAACCCAAATAATCCAACACTGAAGCAATTATGAAAAACGAATTGTCAGTTATGTCATCCATTTCCCTACTATCGCCCTGGCCTGGCTCAGCTCTAAATCCAAACAAACCACATCTGCAAGTCAGTGTGGGCTGTGACCCAGTTTGACACATATGCTTTATCTATCCGGGGGTTCATAACTTGATAACAGACAGGGCTTGCTTTTAAAAACAAACAGGTGATTGCTTCTTGCCCACTTCAAGCACTCTGAAACACAGTGTGCTTGGACAGATGGGGCTAAATTGACTCCTGTGATCCTACCATATCATTTCCATCACGCCACCAGGGTTGTGACAGTAAGGCTTCTGGATTGAGATGTCAAAGAGGGTGGAATGATTGGAGAACACATGTAGATAATTATGTTAACATGTGTAGGTAGTTGAGGCTGTGATAAAACAGTATTAATCTTAATGTGATTAAAGGCCTGTACCCTGGCAGGGTTATTTTCCCAAACAGCTCCACCAACCCAAAATAGTATTTGATTATTATATTTTTACACATAAATGATATAGATGTTGAATGAATTTACAAGAAAATTTACAGATGTTTGGGCATTTAGAGGATGGAATGCTGGACGCATGATGGAAATAATGCACAGATGGAGACAAGAAGAAGTAAAGCAAGAAAAAAGAAGAGACGGGGTAGGCAGTCAAAGACAGAAGCAGGCCAACAGTTAAAGAGAGAAATTTGTCATTGCCACAGCTTCTCCTTGAATCAGCAAGTGTGGCCACAGCATGGTTAACAACGGGCACTGTCTATTTCAGGAAGACTGTGATTTGTGGGTATCGAAACCTTGAGCTGGATCCTCTGCAAAAGGAGAGACGAAACTTAAATGGAACTGGTACAAGAAAATACAAGACAAACACCAAAATGATGTACCAAGACAATGTCGCGCCTGGAAATCCAAAGTCTACTTTGACATGAATAAGTATCGAGTATGACAAAAAAAGAAAAATAAGATTGTACACAGACAAACCTCCAGACAGATGGAATTCATAATTACAAAGAAATATGGACTGAAACAAAGAAAAAATGAAGCAGGATGAAATGAACAGTGAGGAAGAGAGACAGGACAAGGCTGAGAGGGAAGCAACTAAGGACAACAAAGAATGAGTGAGAAAAAGAGGTAGATGGACACAAAAAAGAATTTCCCTCAGACCAGCTGCAGCAGCGACTAGCTACGAAAAACTATTTCTCCACATGACCCTCTTGCTCTCCACCCCAGTGGCAGAGTCTGCCACCAGGTTGACCACATCCATTGCTGTCCCACAGTCTCATTATGTCAGTTGGCAGTTCGTAAGTGAGGTGGTAAATACTAGAGTCTCCATATTTCACCACACACTGATTCTGGGCCAGGCTGACAAATGGCTGTTCAAGTATAAGGCTAGGCTGAACCCACAAGTGTCTGGGCGAATAATGGAACCAGGGATGATTGGTCTTTTCAACTTTAAAATAAGTGTATATATCACCTATGAGAGCATGTCTTCAAGGCGAAATATACACTATATGACTAATTGTTGATATTTTCAAATGTAACTGGATGTCTGTAGCATCAGTTACAGTAATAAAGAGAACACTGACGGTAGGTCTTCCAGTCGAGATGCTTCATGTCGGGAATCCAGAAGGTCGTATCCCATCTCGTTGTAGATCTCCAGGTAGGAGATGTGTGTGGTATAAACCATACTGCTTTCCTGTGGAGGAAAAAATATGGTGTGTAAAACTGAACTGGGTGCATAAAGATGTTACATTTAGATGCTTTGACCTCTGCTGCTGTGCTGACCTGGCTGAAGCGTTCAAACAGGTAGGAGAGGGTGCGGGGAATAATGCCACGATCACTGTAGCGCTCAGCCCCTCCGGTGATGGTAAAGGTCTTCCCACTGCCCGTCTGGCCATAGGCAAATATGGTGCCATTAAAGCCAGCCAATACACTGCACGGACACACACACAAACACATTTAACAACCACAAAGGTCTATATTTACGAAACCTTTCAAAGTAGAAGCACTCGCCTGAGATCAGCGGTTGACCCTTGGCAACATGAACTGGTACAGTATCTACTGCAATCTCATCAGAAAAGGAACATCACTCTGTTAAATATCTACTTGTGGGGTCAAACTTATTCCTGGAGCTGTTTTGTTATGACTTGTTTTTTCTGTTGTGCTGGTGATTTTTTTACACTTCCAAGAATGCAACAAACATAATGGGTTTACAAGTACAGTAGATGTTCTTGGAAGAGCACTTTTCAGCATGTTACTGTAAGTCCATGAGAACATTAAGACCAGATGATATAGAAGGCTAAATATATGCAACCAAACAACAAAATGGGCCAACAGATAATTGGTTGTTAACAGTGGAAAGTAAAGCTAATTTTCAAAAATACAGCCTCACTGACATGAACATGTTGTGATTTACAAAAAGCAAAACGCATCTGTTTGTCTGTAAATGTAACGATATATTTTTGCCCATTCGCATCGTGTGCCTCCTATGACATCACTATCGTAATTTGCAAAAGTGCAAAGCGCTGTCAAATATATCCCCAAGCAGACACCAAAATCTGAGTGAATTGAATCTGACACTTTAAATCCACAGGAAAAGATGGCAGTGAGTGGAGAACTGCTATGGCGACAGACATCTGCCGGTGAGGGAGGAATGTCTCTGAGTATGAGTGAAGGAAAGGGCCCAAACCCACTCAACTAGGCAGGGCCCCGGTAAATTTTGGTTTGGCACTGAACTGCCCTTCTGCACGTGCACAGGGCCATGGAAACCAATGGTTTCTAGTTCTGTTTGAATGAAATTAACATCCAATATGATGGTACTTGTATGAGGTAGGATAAATTGGCATATAAAAAAACTCCTGTTCTGTAGTCTTGGAAATAAACCAGGACGAAATAGTAAAATGACAGAGGGGCCTCTGACACACGAGCTTGGATCAAAGGTGAGGATAAACTCTGTGCTCTCTGACTTTCCAATTGCAAGGAAAAGGATATCTTGATGCTATATTTTTCAAGAGGAATTATAAACTAACTTAAGCCTCTCACTTATGTGTGTGTGTGGGTTTCCCTCCACGTGTGCTGTACAATTCCACACCCTACATGAGAGGGGTAAGGGAAAAAACTGCATGTCAGTCTATATAAAACACGACGTCCACTCATGAGAATGGTGGTTGGTTAGTCTGACTTGGACGGCCATCGGGCGTCCATTTAATCTAGCGTGAGTCATGACAGTGATGGCAGACCCTGTGTCTGGAGAAAAGACACAAGCTCAGTGTTTGGTTTAATGTCAGTGCTAATGATGAGGCCTAGGCCCTGCCGCCAAGGCTTGGGCGTTTCCCAATGCTCGTTCCTCTTTACACCTCAGCTTTCCTGGGGGACTGGCAACTCATTGTCCAGAAGATCCTTGTTCATCCTGTCATTTTTATGAGAAGCAGTACGTCCAATCTTTTGAGGTAATAGGGTTAAGCATACAAGTGAACAGACCCCCATTCTTCTTTGAACTTGGGCTGCAGGTTTCACAGCCTTGTGAAATGGGATTACAATGCAGATAGAGGGTTTGCCTTGCCAGCCCAATATTATTATGTTGGCTCTTCCTCTCCTGGAGCTGTTAATGCTGGTTTGTTTTTGAACTACTGTGTTGGGGTTGAAATGACTGGTTTCGGTTACACCACAGAAGAGACAGAGACTAGTGTGCAAGTAAACGAGTTAGAGCTTTTGGCTAAACTTGAAGAGCGCCAAGTATGACAGAGTACCAACCAAAACAACAACCTGACAGTTATTGCTAGTTGAGAGGATAGGCGCCTACGTGCATGAAACTGAGTTTTAGTGCGGTGACAGCAAAACTGCTTCGATTGAAAGTGACCCCTGACTAAACCTAAATAAATGTTTCCTGACTACAGGGGCTTTAGGAAAAACATTCAGTCAGTCCAAATTTGGTTCTGTTTGTGATTACTGCGACCAGACGTGCTTCTGTAACTGGGACAATGTCAATATCGACATAAGCTCATAGTTATCAGCACTCCAACTTGGTTTCATATAGCTTAGTCTATGTTAGTCCTAGCTGAAGTACCTTTCATAATCTCTTTCAACACTCTTTGTATCAAGGATATGAGGCCTACATCTTGGCCTATTCTTGTGATTGTGTTTGAAGGCAACATATTCTAATAGGAAATGGAGGCTGAACAGGCAGAATTATTCACTCTTGTCTGTCAGCCACTGTGGTGAGACTGGATTCAAAAGGTTAAAACTTTGTGGAATTCAGAACATTCAGTGTGTAAACGGGCATCCTGCAGAGGGGGCAAGGAACTGACAGCGGACTAAGAAATGTCTGATTGGGGAGACAGATTGGTCATGGCTAGACAGGATGACTAGTGTCCTCTAGGCTGCAGACATTATAGTCATATCAAAGAGTAAAAGACGCCAAGCTCAAATTGATATGACAAGACATAGCCTGGTTGTGACAGAAATCTTTAAACTGATGTTTACCACCTGCCACAACAAAGGGGGAACTGTTAAAAGGTTGACTGGGTAGGGCAACTTAATACCCAAGTCAGTGAACCCATGTGAGTCAGGTCAAACACATCCAAGTCCTTAGTCAGCCAGACATCTCACAATGTTGTTTATATGTCTTCTAATAACAAAGATAATGCAAAGCACTTGCGGGATTCCACAAATAGCCTCTATTGTGACTGAGAAGACTGGGGTGGAATGTTGAGGAAATGGTTGGGCTAAACTGAGCCAGGAGGGCAGAGTTTGGTGAGGAGAAGGAGAGGAAGAACCTTGTTCTCATAACAACAACAACACAACCAACATTTGATCACAGGAAATTCCAAGTAAATTCCCTTTCCTCTGTGCTTTTCTCTTTTGGAAGTCAGTCCTGATTTGGACTAAGTCTAGGCTAGGTGTAAAGCTCTGACAGACACTGCAAGAGTTTCCCTTTGATGAAATGGAGTGAAAACTTTGTGTAGAGGTATCTTAGAGGTAAAGAAGCAATGACCTGAATTTCATCACTGAGGCACAATTCAGCAGATTGGGAGATGTAAAAATTAAATAAACATGTTGTATTGTGTTTATTCTATGAACATGTAGCATCTATAATAACTACTTTTTTTATTATTAAAACCAAATGAGATTCATCTATATAAATCTGGTAGAAATGCATGACATTGCACATTATAACATCTGGTCAACCATCTTACATGTAGTTCTCACAGTTTTTTTTAAAGCAGATGGATCCCTGAAAACTTAATGATAGTCACACTGTTGCCAAGTGAAAATATGATGAGGGAAATCTGCTTCTTTCAATCATCATACTTAGTCATCAACCAACAATTAAATATTAACTTTATCCATTCAAAATTGCCTATATTGGCTAAAATTGAATGTGGTCTAGTCTATTATATAGATAATAAATGAGAACACATGCACCTGTACTTAACAAATCAAATTGGTCCGATATATTGGGTATATCAATATTTAAAATATATTTAACATTTTACATTTAAGACAGGCCCAAGTGAACCCCCTGTTTCTATTAAATAGAACAGTATTGACAAATTACCTGTACTGTGGGACAGATTTCTCAGCAGGTTAGTCTAATGAATGTGGTCCTTGAGCATGACAAATCAAACAACAGCTCAAAATGAGCAGCTACAGTACATAGTATAGCTCTGTGTTGTGGCTTGAAAATGTTCTCACACTCACGATGGCACAGTGTGCCATCTTTCCTGCCAGCTCAGTCCACGTAGTGGTTTAAGTATATAATGCATGCCAGAAATCACAGACACCATCCATTTCCATCTTACTGAAAGCTGAGCTTTACTGACTTCCTGTCAACAAGGCTGGCTAAAGCTTGTGTGGCCTGACCACAACATGGAGAGATGAGCATTGCTGGGCACAGGTGGTCGTTGATAACTTCTGAAATGTGTTATTTGTGAATGGGATAATTAAAGGTTGTGATTTTTAGGATTGATAAAGGGTTTTAAAGAAATTATATAAACTTTCAAAATTACCTGCTATTAATACAAACATTTATTTACATTTGTCATTTTGAAAAGTAGAGTGTCAGTAAGATTATACCTGTCTGCAACTGGTTTGGCAATGTTTTCAAATATCTCCTCTTGTTTGACTGCATGATCAAACACCTTTTGGAACCTGAACAAAAGTGAGACACAAACAAAGACAGCACCGCTATGACACCTTCGGCAGAACAGGACAGATTAGAACATCTATCTACTATTCTATTATCTATTATATAATTATTATTTAATTTCCTACCATAACATACAATACAAATGTATGTTGCTGGTTTATCTCAAACCAAGGCTCAACACAGTCACACACAGCAGCACTGAATAAGCACAAAAAGCAGTCTATTTAATTGCCCAAGTGGATGAGGAGGAGTTTAGTCATTCTGTTTTCTAAAACAGTCTCAACCCATCATGTTTTATCCCACAGAAAGATGAGAGCGATGTGAGAGGAATCCGCCCAGGAAGACTGTTAAATGTGGAAATTTTATTTCTATAAGGGCACAAGGGAACCTCCACAGGCTATTTTAAGACTCTGTGGTTTTCAAAGGCTCTCAGTGTCCACTGCTGTCTGACTCCCTAACTGTGAATTTAGGGCTTGGAAGCATGGCATGGGCCCTGCCCCGAGGGTATATAAGGCCGCAGCTTTCACCATCAGCATTACACAGATGTTCTGGCTCTGCAATGACAGAACAAGTGGATGAATTATTCACGGGAAAAGTTCTTATGCAACCTTGAGAGCGTAAAGTCTGGTGGGCAGCACACCTTCCTTTATGTTGTGTGTTACCTTTATTTATTCTAAACTCTACAGTTACACTACTCGTGTGGATTTTAGCTTTAAATCAAGAGCTAGAGCAGTGATCTGCAAGATTCTTGCTTTTCCCAATTTTAGCATAACATAAGAGGTCATCATTGTTTTGATGTTCTGCACCCACTTAAGACTGTAGCCTTTTATACTGATATTATAAAGACGATAGATGTAGACTGCATGCAGTTATATTTCTTATTAATCTTATTTCTATTTTCTATAACTGCTGCTGCTTTCACATATAAGACAAAACAGATCAGAGATTAGTCTCAGGAAAGAGAAAGCCCTTCTAAGGTATTTAGATCAGCAAATATAAGCTTTCCCTGGCTATAAGTTCAATCACTACTCTACAGTGTCAATGACAGAGAAAAGTATGGCCATTTGTAGACATAAAAATAATAGACAGTAGAGTGACAGTAGAATTTACTTGAGAAATGAAGCAAATACAGCTGCCTGACACTCTACCTGAACTTGTAGCACTCCCTCTTGTTGTTAACAAAGCCATCAGCCAGGTCCCTGGGCACCACAAACTCCAGAGAAGCACCTGTCTGCTCATCATTGTCCACAGAGTACACCTGAGGGAGCCAGAGACAACAGTAGAGTCAGTCCTACAGTGGAACAAGGTCTACAGGCTACTGTTTATTACCACAGGACAAGAGAGGGCTAATTTACCACAAGAGAATATTTGGGGAGTATTTGACAGTAGCCACATAGGCATTCACCCGCTGTCTGGAAAGATTACTCTACTATGTTCAGAGAGAGATGATTTGTATGCTGTTATGATATGTGGTACCATACATGCAGCCCAACTTAAACATATAGACAATACATCATGCTAAAAATATAAGTCTGGCCACTTGTGGTTTGGATATTGCAAGCCCCAAAATGAAAAGATGGAGTTTATGAAGCATATATCCTGTGGAAAGCAATAGAACTGAACAAGCAATCATGATCAGTGTACAGTGTAGGCAAGCTCTACAAATTCATCTCCACCCACAAAAGCCGCAGGGGAGACGAGAAAAACTGCAGAACATTAAACCAATATAGATTGAGCTTTTGCAGCGGAGGACATTTAAAGTGAGGCTGGCCGGGTCAACCTAAACACCCTCACCCTCTGCTTTTGAGCTTCGGCATATGTTCTGGCATATGTTTCCAACGGACACTGATGCAATTACAAGTCCCCAGGGTCTCAGGAATAAAAGATAAGACCTAAATGATTGGATTTTTTTTTTCACTGTCACCCCCGCCTGCAGTATCGCCTCCTGACCGCCACTGTTCTGTTGTCTTCACATGGACATGTGCAGAACCCGAAACAGCCCCAAGGAGGTAGCTGTGCCCGTTTCATTTCGCTGGATATTGTCAGCTCAAGATAAAGTGCCAGAGAAACCCTCAAAGTAATTTGATTATTTCTTCCATCAGCTGCTGTGCTCAGACAATAAACTGGGAGAAGAAAGTGCTGCCAGGGTGTTTCTCATGGAAATTGTTTTCTACATGTGTATCCAATAAAGAGGGCCCTTATCTGATAGTGAGTGAACATTAGTACGCAACCACTACGCTTACACATGACAATAGCCCTTAATAAAAAATCTAATAATTCTGACTCAGTATGTTTCTCCTTGATGACTGTGATGCAGTTTACAGAGTACATATTTATTGTATGGATGACTCTGCATTGATTGTCAATGGGAAGCTCTTTACTTGAACAGCTTTAATATCCAATATGGTCTGAAAAGGTAAAAATAAAATTATGAGGGAAACAATGAAAACTTTTGTGCACAAAAGAAATCTCATTTAAACAGCTGTATGGAGTAAGTGACAACACAGACCTCTTTTTACAGCACATATTTAGACATGTCAGAGCAAGAAACACACAGGTGTAATTGAAAACATTAATAAATAATGACTGCATTCCATTCAGGTGCGCCAGTTCCACGGCCCTGGTAGTGTATTATATATTATATAAATTCTTGATCACTGGAATGATTTATTGGGGCGCTTAATGGAAGGGAGCCATCATTATTAGTGTCATGAGTTACTGTGCTTTTCCTGCTATAACAAGCCAACATGTGACGAAAACGTTACAGTAAGTGTAGAAGATGTAAACACAACTTCAGAAGTTTCATGTCCGGACAGGTGTGTGATCCTAACCTGTTGTTTTGTGACCAAACGTCGTTCTAAACTGGGGTAATTAGCTAATGTAATAGGGATATAAACCAGTACAGAGGCCTCGTTATAACGTCAACGTTAGCTAGCTTAAATAAACATCCTATCTAGCATTCATTTTAATATCCACTGAGTTGCGTTCAACTTAAACGTTGAGTTTCAGCTGTCCACTTACCGCCGTAGTTTTCTTAGTGGGTCTAACGCGACCAAATATCTGTATCGTCTGTTTCACCATTTTTTCCTTTAAAAAATAAAACTGTTCAGTCTGCTTGGTTTTCCTTAAACAAGTAGCTGGTTAGCTCGCTAGCGGCTAACGCTGCCGCTGTGCTGCTCTCTGTAGCTTATTGTAGCTGGTTGCTAGGTGACGGTGGTCGCCTCCACTGACAAAGATCGTCTATACTTTTGAAGATGATTCATCGGGGGTGAAACAACCGTCTCTTTCTCTCATTTCCCCAAATGCCTGATGGTGTGAGTCAGAGCCAGTTCAGAGACGCGTGTTTGTGTTGAGGAGGGGGCATGTGGGTGACATTAAACACATTGTCAGGGGTAAAAATAAAACAGGGATTCATAGCTGCTCTATTTTCTCCTGATGTTTATCATTCTCAGTTCTGTGTTCTGTATATTCAAGCCAAGAGGTCACCACAGGTTCAGTGACTCATTCAGTGGGCATATTGACAGAAGTGCATTCAGCACTGTAGGCACTCCCCACGTTAGGTAAATTGTAGTCACTCATGATGCAAATAGGTGCATAGATTTGACAGTTATAGATATATTTGAAAAAAAGAAAATGGTATGTGGTAATCATATAGCGATTCCTCTACAGGTGCTACAGATGTTGCATGAAAACCTTTAAAAATAAACAAAAAACATGACCAAAAGTAGCAGCAAATCATAGCATTTTACCGACTTGTCTTTGATCCACCACTGGACAAAATTCTGTGTTTTGGAAATGAATGATTAGAGAAGCCAGAGTGTGTTAAAAGGAGAAATGAGAGAGACTAGACTGCACTTATATATATAAGTATATATATAGTATATATATACTCATATATTTACCCAGTGGAATGCAACAGAGTCCTTTAAGATAATAGCCAGTTTGCATTCACATACTGTTCATAAACACATCATATTGCACCTGTTGATCTATAGCTTCATGGGTAATTTTTTATTGATGTGGTTGAAGTTGACTTTGCCAGTTTGATTTATACCACTTTACTTTTTTATGCACAGTATGGCTTGTGCAGGGACCCACCAGGAGAAAAGAACAACACGTTGTCTCCCATAGAAACTCATAAGGAACACAAATTCACTTATCAGCTGATTTACACAGAGCCATATGTCTTGTGTTTGGGAGGGTGGAGGGTGTGGTGGGGGTGTGGTGGCCTTGACCCTGTCTCCAATTTCAGCGTATGCGTGTCATGCTGTTTCTGGTATTTCACCTGAACCCTGTATGTTCCCTCAAATATAGCCCACCAGGAGGCCTACTCCCAGGCTGTAGCCTACAGCAGACAGCATACCGGGAAGGCTGTGTGGTTTCATGGTGGCATTAAGGAGAATGTATCATGTTTGTTCCAGTGCATTCTTTGGTGCCACGGAAAATACTTCTTGTGTGGTTCCTTGTTTTCAACAGAGTTGTGTGTGTAAATGTGTCTTGTTGTGCATGATTATACCGTACATACTGCTTCAGTGGGCAGTTTAAATGTGTAGACAACCATATACCAAGTTTGCTATAAGACTGATGGGCATTATAAGAGTGTGGTTGCCTCTTACTGTGTGTGTGTGTGTGTGTGTGTGTGTGTGTGTGTGTGTGTTATGGACAAAACTCAACCTCCAAAGGAAAGTAATACTTGTCCTTGTTCCCAAAGTGAACATCTTTATAACTTATAAAATTAGATTCCACACAAAACTTATTAGGACAACCTAAACAGTTAGTCCACTCTCACTGGGATGAGCATTCATGAGAGGACTGTTTTGGATAACCAATTGGACAGGATGTTTCACATGAGCTCCAAATGGTCTAACATGCAACCCCACATTCCTTCAGGTTAGACTGTGTGTGTTTGGTATATTTTGTGTAGTGCAATGGGCTCTGTGAGAAGAAAGCGCAGCCTTTCAGGGGATTGTTGCTGACATGTTGGTGTAGCACTGTACAGAATGCTACAAGTCATTTGGTTCAAGCAACCGTCAGGCAGGTACTCCTAGCCACGCATGGCTGAACAAAAGCTGTATTAGTAGAACCCTGGAGCAGTAAGACAACATCAAAGAGGCAACTTTTTTTTTACAGGGCTTTCAGGTGGTGTAACACACCCTCCAGCAGCCATTTTGGAGGTCTCCAGCTTGCGGGCAACACAGTACGAACAACTGACTGAAACTCTGTTAACTGTCTCAACAGACAGTTCAGTTTTGTTGCAAACCATAGAAAACACAGCAGTTTGCACACCAGTTATTACCAGATGCGTGTTAAGACAAATATACTGTAGGTCATTTTGCTAAATTAGCCCAGAGAATAGAAGTACAGTAGTAAAAGCTGTTTGTTCAGTTAATCTTAGCTGACTTTTCAAGCTACAACTGGCAGCACCTTGTAGCCAAGTGCAAAAGTGGTGAAGACAACAAAGTCTCCTGTGCAACATAATCTAAATGTGGAAACAGATCACTTTAATTATTAAATTATTATTAAATGTATTTTCTCATGTCTGATCTTTGTCCAGTATCTTTGTGGTTTTTGTTTTTTTATTTCTCTTATGAATTTAAGCATTATTTCTGAACAGCTGGTACTCCATTAGACCTCCATAATGTCTATGCTTTACATAGAAAGTCCTTCAGAAAGCAGTGCATCTTAACCAGCTCCACAGTATGAACCACAGGCATTCCAGTGGGACCAAATAAAGTATTTCTTGCACTTAAGGACACTGGAGCTGGTGACAGTATGGCATCTGGAATACTGCACAGCGGTATTAGTAACAGAACCCTATGTTAACAAAATCACATGTATATTTTTCTCACATAGCTCCTGAAACTATCTGATTGTGATGTTTGTTTGATCA
>NTHP01000061.1:621874-636395 GCA_003416845.1 Oplegnathus fasciatus
TGAGGTCTTTTTCGTGGCGTATGACACATCACAAACAGTAATTGTTTTCAGAAATCCTGTTTGCTTATTCTCTTTCTTATCAATGGAAAAAAAGAGGAAGCTTTTTTCCCACGAAGGCCATGACAACCAATATCAGCAGAAATCTTTCACAAATATGTAGATTATATCACATGATATCAAGATTGTGCCTTTGCATACAAAATGCAGCCTTTTTAAAAAGTGTCCAAGAGTTCCAAGAAGGAAGCAACCACGTCCACTTTTAACAAAACAATTACACAGTGTAGTTAAATCTGTTTCCTTGACAGAAAAGTGCATGCAGTAAACACCAACCAAGGGCTGGACTGGGCTTGTTAGGGAGCTGTGAACTCTTTTTTTAATATCCTGTTTTGGTCCATGAGTTGTCTTTAGCTTTAGCTGACATAGCTGTGGTTTCACCCCAAAGGAGGCAACCGACTGTACTGAGTCCGATGCACGGAAACGCACTTCAATTCCGGATGAAAGACATTTTTACTCTCAGCAAATAAGTGACAAACACTTGCTTTTGCATGCATGCAAACCACACTGAATTCTTTCCTTTTGGCAAAACGAAGTAATAAAAGTCATTTCTTAGTTTCTTATCGATGATGTTCCATAACATGACATTTTTTCCCTCTTTCAGCTGTCCTATTTCCTGTGTTGGGTTCACAGGAAGATCAAGTGACAATAAAAAATATGTAAATGTCACAATGAGATTTGTCACTGTAGATGATGATTACACATGCTGACATGTGCAAGCATGTGTGCACACACGCTCACACACACACACACACACACACACACACACACACACACAGTACAAACACATGCTTCACCAACTCTGAAAGGACTGAGGTACAGTAAAGACTGTTCTTTTGATACAGATGAAGGTTGAGGCTACTTGCTCTAACCAAGTACATTTCAAAACTTGTAGAACCTTAAAGGCAAAAACAACATGTGCTCCAGCAGCGAAGAAAAAAACCTGTTTTTTCAGTCATCTTTGCCAGCATTCAACACCTTTGTCTCTAAGCATTGTCCTGGCAGTTAATCAAAAAGGTGTGCTCGGTGTCAGAGGATTTCAGCCCGGCTGGGAGTGAATGCAGCACTCTCCCGACAGAATGTTTGGTTTGGTTTGTGGTTGGGATTTTGTCTGGATGTTTGCAAGATGACCCGGTGCCCACTTCAATACATGTACTATTACAACAGGATCAAACGTGTGTCATGCCGTGAGGGCAATCTAAAAATGACCCAAACACAAAAGCAGACAGAGGAGGAAACAGTTGTTGTTCCTGCAAATATGCAGATGATCTTGAAATAGATATCACACATGCTGCCGTCTTGTTGTCTTTCAGTTTCAGCCTTTGTTATAAAATCCAGACCCATTAGGTAAATGCCTAGAAGTGGATCAGACATCAACAGTACTTGCCTCTGCTTGCTTACGGCACCAACAGTAGCTTGACAACCAGGCACAAGCGTCGCACAAGGTGTTTGTGGGAGTATTTGTGTTTCTCTGCATCTGTGTGATCATCTATATGCAACGCGTGGGTATGTACTGTAAATGTTAACATTATTTGTGAGTGCACACACCCAGTCCACCAAGCTGTAAACACTGTGCCCTCCACAGCTCCTGGCTAATCAGTCCCTTACGAAGGCATCTTGGCGTTCCTTTCAAACAGAGTGGTTTAGATTTGGCCGGGCCATTATTACAGACTAGGGGAAGATGACGCTTCAGTTAAGTAGCTGCCTCCCGGTGGCTTAGCGGTTGAGGTTAGATAGATTCCATAGGATGATATGTTGCTCTGTGACGGTGTGCGTTTGTGTATGTGTGTGTGTTGTCCCAGTTCTGTCTGAGGGTGGCCACAGAGGCTTAGTGGTAGAATGCCAAGATGCTCCTTCAACCAAAGGGACGATTAGAGACGAGCTTCTGCTGCCATGGTACCTTGCTTATACTGTAAGCCACTGAGTGTCATCACACACACACACACATGAAATATGCATACACACATGCTTACATATGCAGCGGTGAATAGAAAATCATGTTTTGAACGCTGGGTACATGGTGACCATGTTAACTGAGAAAATACGGTGGAACATGTACCATCAAAAAGATACGCAAAACCTAACCTTCGGTTATGTTGAGTTTTTACTGTCTCATCTACATGGGAGATGGCTTCAGTGACATCTGCATACACCACATTTACAAAGCTATATTGAGTCAGCCTGGGAAAAGGGTGATTTTTAACAACAGTGCCTTTACAAAGTGACTAAGTGCTTGAGTCAGAGAAGGAATGATTCAAACAGAGTTATATTCAGAGTGAATAACTGTTATGGTAGCTGTGGTGAAAGGAGGTCAGCCCATGTAGTGACCTGTACATGTAAGTTTGTGTGTAGGGTGTATGTATCCTATTTTTACCATGTCACCACTGGTCTTAAAAGTGTTTAACATAATGGAAGCAATAACTTCTTCAGTTCCAGTGCCCACACCAATAATGCATAAGTGTCAAAAACTTTATTTAACTTTTATTTTAGAGCAAATGAGTGGTGACTTTTCAATTCTTCATTCATCCCCACACACATATTTCAACAAGACACACAAAAAAACAAAGTAACGCAATAAATGGTACAAGGGTCAAGTCAAGTCACGAGTCAAGTCATTACACTAACTAAACTAGCATGGTACATAAATTAAGATAAAAGAGACATTACATTATTTTAACTGACTGGATTCTGTATAATAAAATCTTCAGGAAAGGAATGTATTTCTCAAGTTGATTAAAAGAGGAATAAAAGATAAGAATAAGAAGATAAGAATAAAAGTCTCCCATAATAATCAGTGTTAACAATATTAGTTGGAGGTATTATTATAATAATATATAATAAATGTTTAATGAGTTAAAAGCATAGATATTCACCTTGACTACAAATCGCTCATTGATAACATAACTCTGGTGATTCTGATAAAGGTGGGAATGATCACAGAGCTTTAACTGTCTGCAACTTCTCATCAGTCAGTAGAACTGAAGAAGGCACTTTTAAGCTGCGATAATAATTTGTTTTGGCTACTTCAGGGCAGCAAAACGAGCTGTAAACACAACACTGACATATTATTCCCTTATTAAGTTGTTAAGACAATTAGCAATTGTCTATTTACACATCCAGCAGATACAAAGCATTGGAGCATTTGGCATCAGGTTTCTGGCCACCCACTGAACATAAGTGCAATATTCACTCTCCTTTTAGCTCTGTTTTGGTCTCCACCCACTTCTGTGGGAAATATCTAGCTTTTTAGCAGCTAGCAGCTCTACTATGTTCACCAGCTAGTTGCTTACTTTGTCAGTCTGCTGTTTGGTGCTTGGCAGGTAGTGTACAGTGGCTTTATCAGAGCTTTTCCCTGCCTGCTGCGTCTGGAAGCAGGGTTGGTGAGAGCTGTGAGACTGAACCAAAATAGTAAAGTTGCGGGCCACAAAATGAAAACAATCAGTTGAAAGATGCTGGAAAAGACTGTGGAACTACAGAACCCATGATCATTCTTTGTGTGTTTATCACCACAAGGGATTCCTCCCACATTACACATAGTAAAAAATATTGATTAGTGGAGCTTTCTCAACATCCCCCTGTGATTGTATGTGCATAATATGTTCATGTGTATCATGCTAAAAAACATCACAGTGTTTAATATGGCAATACGTTTAAAATCCTCTCCAGTATAAGGTCATTTTAAATATATCTTTTAATCTAATTTCAGTTATGGCCAGAAGCAGCACTAAACAAAGTGCTGAGTGTCTATCTCAGGCAGTCACCAGCAGTGGAGTCTGTGCTATTTAAGTCTGGGGTTTCAGCAGCTCTCCTGCCTTCCCCTCCAGTGCACAGTTTTCTGGTCAGTAGCTGTGTCCAAGGGAATTCTTTAGGGCTTTGGTTATGTGTTATTCTCTGAGGCTTCTGCCCTCTGTTATGCTTGCTAGGCCCAGGCATATCAGACTTCAGTCTGCATTCCTGAAATACTGTATATGAATCTCCAGCAGTATAATGGGATAGATTTAGGGATGAGCAAGACGTCGTGGACAGGGTGACATTTGGCATTTTATGATCTGTCAGTATGTTTGTTTTTCTGTTATGAAGAACAGTCAAGGAAACATGAAGTGGAGAATATGCTTTTGAATGATTTGTTTAGGAATGTTGTGTTCTGTTTTTGGTCTGCAGAGGCTTATTCAATATTTGACAAGATCCCATAACATGAAAATGCCTTTACCAAGCGATTGTTTTTCATCTTTTTTAGTGACTTAGAGAACGATGAAATAAAAATTGAGTGCAAAAAGAAATGCTTGAACTTGGAGACAGATTTTTCTCAGCAGTATTTAAATATCACAATATTACCCACATTCACAGATACATTTTAACACAGCATTTCATTCAGTATCTTTGCTTTGCAATTTGCACTAACTCGGCCTATTACTTGTTTTCAAGGATTATCCCAAGTTATCCCTGCTATTATGTTCTCACATAACTCTCTTTGTTGGTCTCCTGATAACAGCTTGATAAATACTCATCATAGTACTTCCAAAACTATTGCCGCCATGTACAACTGATCCATTTGCCTGGAAAATCAAATGCATACCTTCTCCTTTTATAGCAACTCTCGTGCTTGGCATTTTTAACAAGGGGGAATTTTTAGGCCATTGTTGCATAATGGACATTATGTGACGAGTATTCATTGATTGCAGCCAGCAAATCTCTCTTGTCTCTTACTTTAGACGGTTGGAATTCCTCTCGAGCCATCTGTGTAAATAACCTTTTTCTTAAGTCATTATTTTCTCCTTTCTCAACTCCTTAGACATTTGTGTACATTCTTCTGAAAATATCTTTTAGAAAAGATGTTTGTGAATTTATGCTCATGGAAGTATGGATACAAGTGAGTGAACACACACACCAGTTTAGGCTGTTTGTCCTATAGCTTTTCACACACCTCATACAGTACATGCATGTCAAGTGACTCTGCCTCCCCGCTCCTCCCTCCTGTTCATTCCTTCCATCCGCTCCATCTCTCCATCCCAGCTGCATGTGGTCAGGAGTTTGGACAGTGGGCAGAGACATAGCTGGGCGGTCCTGCTGGCCTGGCTGTGCTTGGCGGTGGGGAAAGTGGGTGGATTAGGCCCTCCCTCCATGGGTCTAGAAGGCCTGGGGCTCTGAACGCAGAGCTAACCGCTCTAACTGCACTGTATAAATAGAACAAACTTGGGTTTGAGAGAGCCCACATCGTCACTTCTCAACTGTCAAGCAGATAGGAGAGGCAGGAGCATGAAGGACAGAGAGACAGAGAGAATGTGTGTATAATGAAAACATAAGTAATGTTATTGAGAAGTGGAATTTCCTTGTGAACTTTTGTAGGCAGCAGGAGAAGAAGGATAGGGAGTACAGGAATGGAGAGAAAATAAATGGATATGAAACGAGAGACAGGGTTGAAGGAGCACTAGAGGAATATTTGCAGCTGGAATGACAAACGTAGTCACTAAAAGAACTGTAGTGTATTGGAAATACTGGCAGAATTTCTACAGTAAATCCACTTTCTCCACCTTTTCCAAGCAATGACCGGCCAGAGCCAGCAACTTTCTGTCCAAATCCACTTCCTAACACAAGCCAAGTCCAGGTGATGGTTCGGCACACAAACAGCGTTATGTAAGAATTGCGGGAATGCTTTCTGGCTAACTGTAACGAGCTGAGTGGGAATTTGACGTGAGAGCCCCTGTAGGTCCGCCGAATTCCTGCTGCCGTGGAGGATTCTACGATCCGCATTCCTCTCCTCCGCCGTGTGGTAGAGTTACAATGAAATACCTTGCTGTGCTGAACTCTACTGCCTTTGAAGTCCTATTCAGGACTGTGCGTTGGGCTACTGTTGTTGCATGCCATTCCTCACACAATGAGCTGTGTTATGTCACTGTTACCCCTGGCCAACCCCGTGATGTGTCACACCAGAGGAGGCCAATCCATGCTCACATCGACTCAGCCAAACGATCTCTGCTGTTGAAAAAGGAAAGGAAAGTCAGATTGGATGCATGGCGAAAACCACAAAGTGGTCTTGAATGCTTTACCATGCAGATAATGTGTTTTGATAAAATTTTTATTGCTACGCACAATTGACCACTTGGTTACATAATGCTATAAATGCAAACAGTGTGACTCCAGCAGACATTATGTCTCATTGTATCATTTAGCATCCGTGGCACAAACGGGAATGGGGACAGATCATTGAGGATATTTCCACAGCAACAATGGGTTTGTGTATTGATTAGCAGCAATGTGTCACTTTCAATTAGGTCATACTGAAGAGATTAGTGTGTGTGTGTGTGTGTGTGTGAGGATGCTGCTTTATTTAGTTTTTTGTTTTTCTACACTAGATGAAAAATCGATATTTCTGCCAACATCATGGCTTTGCAATGATATTGCTTTTAAATCACACACTAGCTCCACTGCTCCAGAGCTGAGACAGAGACAAAGACAAATGTAAAGACTTTGATGCCAGCCAGGAAATGAAAGGGAAAGTATCACTCAAGACAGAAATAGAACAGAAAGCCTTCTTATTGATTCTCAGATTTTGTACTACTGTCATCACAATGCACATAGGGAGGAGAGGAAAAAAGAGAATAATGGAGGGGAGAGGGGCCAGAGAGGGAGAGAAAACACGTACAGATGACTTTGCTTCCTTCCTCCTAATGTGGAAGTTTTGTTAGAGGTTTCTTTCTCCTTCTGTCTTTCACCCTCCATCAAAGAGGTTATAGAGAGACACACAGCATGGATAGGAAAATAGATTCTATATGTATGTAAGTGTGTGTGTGTGTGATATGTGTCAAAGGAGAGTGGACAAAAAGCCGCAGAGCATGCAGTTTGATGGACAATAGAGGGCCTCTGTGTTGTGTTCTACAACACAGCCAGGTTAGCTGTATGCAGAACATGTCAGGTGAGGGAGCTTGTTGTAAATGAAGGTGACTGTGGTTTTCATCTATTCAGTGATTCAAATCGTAGCTCGGTGTCTCTCTTGTGGGATCACGAAAACACTACCTTCCAAATGCAAATAAAGACAAAAGTCTTTGATATTACAGCTACAGTCTGTCGGTGCATGTTTTATTAATCCTGACACAACTCTGGATCAGTTTGTATTATTGGACCACTTTGTTATGCATGTTTGAGTCTTTTAAATACAATTTGGGTATACTTTGCATGCTGACCATTTCCCAAAACATATCATTGCACTCATTGTGCAACGATTGTTTTAAGGAACATTCCTGGGTAGCACTGACCCACTAATATACAGTATATAAACATATAAAACCACTGCCTGCCATGTAACCTATGCATTTGTCATTGTGGTCAAACATTTAATCCTCTCACAGTTTTTAAGTGTTGGCAGAGACAATACAGTACATGTCAATCAGCCATGTGAAATATATGTGTTTGCTAGTCTCTACTGTTTTGCCATGCTGATGATACACATGGTGTTTTGCTGTATTGATCAACAAGCCATTATTTCAGCTGGACATTAGGAGCATGTGTTGTTTTGTGCGCCCAACTAAAATGGAGTGAAGCAAGGCTCGCCCAGCACAACCCAGCACTGCGCGGGTCAGGTTTTGGTGAACACCCGATGCTATTGATCCCTTCAATGCTGCCCAAAAAAACAGAAAGCTCTTTATTAAAGTGTAAGCAACACTGGATCTCACTATAACAAACTAAACAGTTAAAGGTACCCTGTGGAGTTTTCTTGTATACAAACAAAAATTTACATTTGTACATCCTTATGCGCGAGGCAAACTAAATGGGGATTCACTCATAAAAACTGCTCCATAATGCTACTAGAGGTCAAAAACTCCATAGGAAACCTTAGGTAGCACATTAGTACTTGTATGATGCCTGGCATGTGAATAAGAATTCAATAAGTCTCTCTCTCTATATATATATACGTATCTACTGTACATGCATCCTTTATTTATTCAGGGAAGTTTCACTTCCTTTCTTCTGCAGGTATGCCTTGCTCAAACACACAAGCGCGTTTCCATCCCCCTGTTTTTATACGTATTTGCATATTGCAACAAAACACAAGGCTGAGGAGCTGGTGTATAGATAAAGGCAAAATGCAGCTAAGTTCAATGGATATCCTGACGTACGTGACTTAAACATCCACTGAAGTCTCAGTTTCACTGAAGAACCGAAAAATAGTGGCAGATGAAAACATCAGATCTCTGTGGATAGGGAGACTGTAACACTCCTCAAATTACTACATGAAACTAAATATTTGCAATATTTCCATCATGTTTTCCACATCGTTTTTTTCATTTGAGGTTTGACTGCCGCTCTTTTAAAAACACCATCTCATCATGCCTTCCTGTTCTGCAATGGTTTAACGGCACCCAACTGGAGAACTGGCACGATCAGTTGTTTATCTATATTCACATAACAGTAGTGGATGGAAACGTGCATTAATTTGCGTTTTCTTTTGCCAATTGTATCTCAATTAAGTTATAATTTGAGCTTAATTTGAACGGAAACTTTGCAATTCACCCCGAGGAGCTGCCCAATGCAACAGAAAAGTGGTGCTCCGAAGCTACGCCAAAGTCTCTGCCATAGCTGCTGTGTGCCTCCTCAAAAATGTACCTGTCAGGGCTACAGAGACACCACTTGGGGGAAATAACTGTGATTGGTCAGCTTGGGCTGCTTGTGTTTTCTCCTACAAGTTTCTGATAATGGTCGAGATTGTTGAAAATGAAGACAACATGAAGGAGTTCTTCTTTTCAGTATCACACAAAGCCATCTCCACTTCAAACCTTCTGCTCACTTCTCTGTCACAGTGAATGAAACAACATAAATACAGTGACTGCAGTATAGTATAAAAGTAGCTTTAGGGGCACAGTGGTGGCTCCATAAGTTGGGGCAGTGGTTGCCCACTACTGTAGGTCAGGGGACAATCACTGGCCCTTTTGACCTGAGGTCCTGAGTATTCCAGACACACGCCTGTATACAAGAAGGCTCCAATATCTAAGACTAAAGAGTCCAATGACAATAGGTCATGTCCTTGCTCGTTTTTTTAAATGAATTTGTGGGTATTAGTAATATGGATGTGGGTATTTTATCAGCTATTTTAGACTAAATATATTTAAATGTGACTGTTTTAGGCAAACAACATAATATAAAATAAAGGCTCAAAATGTTCTGAGAGTGGTTGGAGGTGTGTAGGGGGCACTCGTGACCTCAGTGTTTCTCAAATTCTTACTATAGCCCTGGCCAGAACACATCGATGTTTTTAATAGTTTAAAACGTCACCAAGTAAAATGAAGGCTTGTAAAACATTTTGTCTGAAGTGACTTGGATTCTTTTTCCTTTTGTATTTCAAAACAAAACAAGCTGCCTCTGGCTTGTAATTGTGGCACGGTCTGATAAGCATTCAGAAATGACTCATACCAGAATACTCATTTTTGCAAACGTTGTGAGTTTTATATTTGTTGGCCAACACACCATAACATGTTGCATTTTAACACATTTCATCTGTCATTCTAGAGTGATCAGCTCCACATGTACAGTATATCCTCATGCTCTTATTCTTTAGGTTAAATCCTGAGGTCAAATCTCTAAAGTAAACTAACACACACACAGTGAATAAATAGGAATATTCTGATTTAGATGCAAATTTGTCATTTGGAATGCATGAAGTAATTTCCCTTATAGTGATGCCTTTTTATTTTTACGTCATCACTCACATAGCTGAATGGACACACTTTCCAGGGTAACTTTCAACACTTACACTGAAAGTAATTTATTCAGCTGGCTTGTTACTCAGGCAATTTGAGGTAAGTGCGCCTGCTCAAGGGCACCAAGTCATTTCATCCCAGGAGGTAGACCGGACAAGCAATCTTGTATCTTGAGACCCACCATATTATGCAGTTGTACCCCCTAGTGTAAATGGAAATGTTTCCATGAGGGTACTATAAAGCTTGTCTGCCATGGCAATAACATTTTTTTACTTCGATCTGGATAAATATTAAGTACAGAATAGCAATCTTTGCTCCAGAGCTTGATGAAGGTTAAATTACCTGCATTTGTTGGTAACTAAGGCAGCTGGTTCTGATAACTTATTTTATTGTATATAGCAAATGTTTTGCTCTGTCTTTTAAACCGGTCCTTTGTCACTAAACTTGAGAGCTTCAGCCTATAGGTTATATTGGCGAGGAGCCTCACCTGAAAATTTTTAACCTGACAATTTTTAACCTGTTTGCATTATTTTGTTACATGCAGTTCTGAAAGAGGTCCCTCTCTTGAAAGGGGTATTATGGTGATTTAGCACTGTACTTTAATCAAAGTGGGGAACACAGGAGTTACAGATTTAATGGTCAAAATGAAAGCAGCAGAAGCTGAGAGAGTCTGACTTAGTATGGGTCAAACTCCACAAACACTGGATCTAACACTTCCCATAATGCAACTTAATAGCGTCTGTCATTGGGCCTTCCATGCCTGGTAATAGCCCACATCCTTCATAATCCACCCCTACATTTGTAACATAGGTCTTATTTTAAAAATTTGAAGTCTCAAAGCGTAATTTGAGATAACCTTGATGACATCGCTACGACATCATCAGGTTTACTTTCTGAGACTTTGGAAACTACCTTTGACATTATACAACAATGTGTAAAATTGGTGGAGTTGCCCTTTAAGGTTTTTGTAATATAGTATTGATACAAACAATGTATCTATTACTGCTATTCTGGCTGTTCTTTATCAACTTTTCAGGCTCCTGGAGAGATATTTTGATATTTTAGAGATATTCTAGTTTGAGCATGTGTAATGTATAAGCACGTGCTTGGATTATGTGTACATGTCTGCAAGTTTCACTGTACACAAAAGCATGTGCGTATGTGCACACTAAATGGCCATGTGTGAATTCAGTTAGCGCCATTTCTATTCTGCCAGACACCCCTGAGATCCTGAGGTGTCGACTGGACCTTTTCACATCTGCAGTCCTGTCAAATCAAGTCTGTCTACAAACAACCTGGCTCCTGTCTGATAGACGCTCAGAGAATCCTCCTGTAACTACATCTGTTAGTCTTGGCTTTTTGCGACGGACCTGAGCAGGGATATGAAAGCTATACAGTTTCAAATTATTTGAATGGTTTGAGGTGTGCCTGATTTGTCTGCCTGGACACTCCAGCAGTCTCAGAAGTGGGCCTTTCCTTTGCAGAAGCCTAGCAGTCTTTGTGTCTTTCAAACTTTTAAAGAATTCCAAAAGTACTTGAGTAGCTCCTTTGGCTCAGCATGTTCCTCACTAGTTTATCTGAGGTTAGTGTAATACCTGCGGTAACTAACTCCGAGCCTTGGACAGATATTCCCACTCACTGGGTTCAGTGGAAAAATACTAATTTGTGGTGGCGTCACTAAAGACACTGTTCACTGTGACATTTTGGGATAATTATATAATATGATATGTCATATATTTGTGTTCCAAACAATAGAATAGTTAAGATAAGTCTGAACTGACTCCTGGCACCATATAATGTAAAACTTGTGCCATAATGGGTGTGTGTGCGCACGTGTCTGTGTGTGTCCACATGTCGCCAAGTCTAATTCACTGACTGAGTTTTGAGGGTCAGGCTAAAAGGCTCAGGGTAAAGTTACTGACGGAGTGTCATTATCTGACATGGATCTAACTCCTCTATGATATACTATCCGCTCTGGATTATAGATTTGACCTCCCCTCGGTTTTGCCAAATTGAAGAGATTAATCGAGGCCTCTTGCCTGGTTTTCTCCCAGGGGCTGAATCACTCGCTTCCACTGGATAATGTCACCCCGGCTTTGACAGGCCAAGCCGCCGACCTCCTGGACAGTTCTCCCCTACTCCTGAAACTTTAGTGAGAGTGAAGACACATACTCACCATCTAACAAGCTTGACACTTGCAGTAGCTGACACAATTATTTCTGACCAGAAAGTGAAAGTGATCTTTACAGATACAAAGTCTCATTATGGAGAATATAACGTGTTCCTTAACGTCGAACAAGTACATGAGGATGATTTTTATTCAAAATGGAAGCACAATGACCAGAAATCAGCAACCTTAACCACCACACTATTCTGTATGACAGTGTTAGATAATGCTAGGAGCTTGGGAAACTGTTTTGTACTAATAGCATGAAGGTATCTAAGGAATCATAATCAATGCAGGTAGCAGCTATGTTTTTACTTTCATTTTGACAGCGTATCAAGGTTCAAGGTTCATTTATTTGTTATTTTACAACACAGGATTGCACAATGAAATGTGGAGTTGTCACACGTTCACACTACACACACATGGAACATATATACAAATACTAAATTAGAATATAATAAAATAAAATGAAATAAAAGAATATATACAGTTACTTATATACAAATACTTGTATACATACACACGTATACACTGTGAGGGAGTGCGGAGGATGAGGTGGAGTTGAGGGGTCTCACGGCCTGAGGAAAGGAGCCATTCTGGAGTCTGGTGGTACGACAGCGGATACTTCTGTATCATTTGCCAGATGGTAGCAGCGTGAACAGGGTGTGGCTGGGGTGGGTGTTGTCTTTTAGTATCCTTTGGGCTCTGCGCAGGCACCTCACCTCACCGATATCCCTGATGCTCAGTAGATAGGTACCAATTAAATATGGCCACAGGTTTGCAACACCAGTGCAGGCTGTCATGTTAACATCTAAATTGCTTACAGGGAACTGTTTGCTTCTTTCAGCTGCATTTTAAATGACATGAAAAGTATGAGAAATATCATTCCTCTTTGGTCCTGAAGATATTTTTAATGGTCTGATTGTCCTGCCAATTTGCCATGTGTCATTAACCAGCAGAAAATGAAGAATATGCTATCCCCTTGTGTCTGTGTTGCTTTCTTTGAACCAACTGCCTCATTTAAAGGGTTACTCCAGTGATTTTGTATTGCTCTTCCATAAAGTTCCATAAAGGTTGAGATATCCTGGTTTTTACTTCCCAGTATGGGTCAAGCTCCAAAAATGCTGGATCCTACATTTCCCACAATGCAACTCAATGCAACATCACCAGGGTTATTTTTTCAAACATTAAAAAACTTCCTCCAGTGCCACAGACAACTTTATACAACTGTTTCCCAGGCTGAGTAGTACTTCTCAAGACGGGTAAACTGAACTTCATGTATAAAAACTGGTGGCGTGCCCCTTTAACTGATTCTGTAAAATGATTGCTCTTGCCAACTAGCTGTTGTTGCTTGTTGTTAAAGTAAATTATGAAGTCATCATCCTCATGTGTTGACAGAAAGCATGGCTCCGGTTATGCCTTGGTGACCAGCCAGGCTCTAAACATATTCTTTCATGAGTGTGACAAGTTTTCCTGACAGATTTTATGCTCAGCATCAGTCAGCATACTGTGCCACTGATTAGTTGAGTCTCCAGTACGTTCATCCAAGCAGTCTCCACAGTGTGAATGATCTTGCATTTCAAGGGCACAAATTGGGAAGAGTTCAGTTCGGGCCACCAAACTCACTCAGTCTTGTTTACTGACCTTTAGCAAACCAATGTCTTGCTGAGGAATTATCTCACGCGCTCTACCCAAAACATCACAGCGGGGCTTGTTTTCATTCTCAAACACATGGACCCAGTATTGATGTCCATGTTTGAGCCCAGGTCAAAGTGGATGCCCAGAATTTGCAATTAATGAAGGATTACAGGCTGCGAGGAGATCAAAACACAGCCAGTCCTACTGTTTCTTCATATTTCAGAGGATTATATGCTTAGCAGCTGGGGCAGCAAGACCTTTACTTTATGTTTGGGAAGCTTTATGGAACCTCATTTCACTGGCAAAACATGTTCAACCTGTTCAAAACTTCAATTTGTTTGTAGTCACATGAATTACAGTATATATCTTCATGACTGTATATGTGTGGTAATCATTTCACATGCAAGGTATCTGCTATATTACTTTTCAAAAAGCTGTTTTCCTGCATTTAAACATTTAACTGCACTGCAGTAGCACGTTATTGGCTGCTTGGTCATTAATGGTAGCAATGAAAACATTAACAAGATAATTAATTATCAGTGAAATGAAATGGGTTGGAAATGTTTCAGTCAGTTACCATCCACACCTCCAACACACACACACACACACACACACACACACACACACACACACACACACAGAGGGAGAGACGGACCGACGGACAGGCAGAGTGCGGTAGCTTTAAGAGGGGAGGCGTGGTGCTGCTGTTTTGACCGACTTGTCAGTCCCTTCACTCTCCACTATCATTCAGCTGAATGAGCAGCCCCGCACGGCCAGCGCAGGGCATCGGCTCTCTATTTATTCAGCCCTGCCTCAATCTGTCACATTTGCCCGGTGACAGCGACAAGGGATTATTATTACCGAGCTGTAACTGTTTCTCCGCAGCGAAGCTGGAAGGTAAGTTCACAATTTCACTGAAAATCAATCTGGAGTTGAGCGGTACCTTGTGATGGTGCTCACCCCCCCCCCC
>NTHP01000061.1:636506-646714 GCA_003416845.1 Oplegnathus fasciatus
CCCCCCCGGTTCTCCCTCCAGTCAGCAACCGCGGAGGCAAAGGGAGCCATCGGCTGGACTTTGTTACGCCGAAGCCTCGATATAGGAAGTGAGCATGATGAAGGGGCTGTTGTAGCTGCGTTGGGTGTTTTTGCATTTTTAAAACAAGATTGAAGCACCACTCCCAAGGTTTAAGATGAAAATGTTGCCTGGCTGCTGCTGTCTTTCTGCTCATCATGCCAATTAAGACCCAGTACCTGATTTGAAGCCTTCCAGTTCGCTTGGCTGCATTAATATTAATTATGAAATGATTAATGGCTTAATATCACCTGCCTCCCTTCACATATAACACGTTATTGACCGCCATTAGATGCATATTGCTTAATTTATATGCAGTTCTGCGCATGACAGTCTGCCACAGGCGATTATGTTTTGTACATTTGACGGTTGATGACAATATGATCATTTTCAGCTCTTAATACCAATATGCGATATACTGATGGACCTCATTCAGTCTTCACATGGTGCGCAGTGCATTTGACCTCGATATTAGGCGGCTGTGCGTTCACTGGGCCAAACGGACATTTAATTCCCGCGATCATCCAAAGAGGGCGCTGCGTCCCCTCAGCTGCTCTGTCAGCACAGTGCCTGCCTCAGTCATACTGCAAAAAAAAAGTCTATTCATAAGAAAGCATGATGTGCAGTCTTGCCACTGAGTTTTGTTCAAATCAAGTGAAAGGTTTCTCTTTCCCTTCCATATCTTGACACAAGGCAGTTCGAATCTTAAGAAATTGACACTGGATTTATGAAAATCCTTACATCAGAATTAACCAGGATAAAGGGAATTATATCACCTCTCTGAAGGATGTGTTCTTGCATGACTTGCAGACTCAGTATCATAATGAATTACTTGTCATGGTTGGCTCTTCCTGCAGTTTCGATTCCCTTGAGCTAAATTTGGCTATGACAACTTTTCAGGTTGTGTTTTCCATCCAGACATCAGCACGTCAAAATGTTTCTTTCTGTAACAGAAACCAGGTGTGTCCTCATAACTTGGCTGTCTACATTTCAGAAATGAATCTGGACAGTGTTGATTGGTAAAGGCTGAGATTTTTAGTCTCTCGCGTCATTTTCTGAATCGTTGCTCTGTTCCAAATACAAAAAAACAAACAACGTTCTGCATTTGCGATCATGAAAATGAAGGTGAATTCTTACACTCTTGGTGGCACCACTGCTAGTCAGTTTATAGGATGGAAAGTCATTAAGAGCTATTTAATCCAACTGAACATCTGGCAGTGATGCAACATTGGGTCCTCTTGGCTGGTTGTCGAGGCCTCACAAGCACAGCACCATGCTAAGCTCAAAACCATCCCCTCCTCCTCACCCACACAGCTTTGCCTAAGGAGTATCCGCTGCATTCTTCCTACTGGATCAAGATTGTGCAGCTTGGGAGCGTCAAGTAAGCCACAGTGATCCTGAACTGTTTTTGGCCACAGTTCAGAGAAATAAGAAAAAGAGAGAAAAAATAAAAACGATGATTATGGGTGAAAGGATTGGAATGGATTATGACATAGAAATTACATTTTAATCAAGCTAACCCATTGGGAGTAAGTGGCTTGCAGGATTTGTCCATGTAAGGCTGCTGGGGGAATTTTCAACAATGTGTAATGCACATACTTTAGAGGCATCAATAGGCTGCCCGCTGAACCCCACAGACCTGTGTTAATGGACATCAGCGATGGGTGGATTTATTTAAAAGCCCTGCACTATAGCTTGTTGTATATCTCTAAGCAGAGCTGCAACCCACTGAGCTTTTAATACGCGTTAAGCTTTTTCACAGGTTCAGCTTCAAGCATGTAAAATCATACATATAAAACAGGAATATTTGTCTGTTTACTCTCAAGTCAGACTAGAGCAGCTGTTCCAGCAATTTGGCTTGAGTATTTTTAGGTCCACTGTTTGGATTATAGCGCATATGCTTGTCCAGCTACCTGTGTGTTTTCAGAAGGGAGAGAGGGAAGAAAAATAGGTTTGACATCCAAGAGTAACAAGGCCACTGGGCTGAGGTGTTCTGCTTCTGGCTGTGCCCCTGCTGACTGAGTGGAGGGTATAGAATTTTTGGTTGTGTGTGTGTTTCTGTGGCGGAAGGATCACTGGAAGCCTTGCTCAGCATAGGGTGGCTTCATATGTGTTACCAGGTATCGGGGCGGCCACACATGGCTGTGGTGTGTGCCCAGTCTTAGCTCCTCTGCCATGGGGAAGGGTGGCCAGGAGAGGAAAGACAGGGCCATTGTTCCCAACCAGCCTCTGAGGCACTTCCATCAGGGCCAGATGTTTTGGTTGGCAATTGCTTCTGCCCGTCGGGGCCGTAAGGTGAGAATCTGGTGTGGCGGGCAAGATGGGGCAGGAGCTGAGGCAGGGCGGAGGCATGTGCTTGGTGCAGGGAGGGCTATGCTGCTCAAATCTTCTGCATCTTTTTTACAGCCTTCATTGTAAACACACATCTGTAATCAATTCACTGATTCGTTGTATGATTTGTCAGAGGCACTCTGGATTTGGATTTACATTGTTTGTGGTCCAAATGTGACTTTTAATAAATCAGCATGCGACAGTGCTAATCATCACATCATCTAGAAAGCACTTACACCCCCATGTACAGCATGTGCACCCTTACAGTTCATCAGCAAGCATTCCAAGTCAATGGCTTTGTCCTAGTCTTGCCTCATAAAACTTGTGTCCTAAAAGTTTGCCAGCAGCTGGCACGTCTTTTTCGTCCTTACCCTTAACTCATCACTAACACACTGAGCGGCCACAGTGCATGTTCAAGGCTTCGTGCCAGTCTTTGCTCCAGCCCACTCTTCTCTTTGTGCGGTGGATAGGCAGGCAGCATGCCGGCTTACTGTATCTGTGCAGAGTTTCTGGCGCAGAGCGAAGGAGTCTGGGAGTAATTAGCTGTGAGGGTATAATCCTATACCAGACACAGTGTTGCGTCTGTTAAATGTGCGCCCCCCTCTCCTTCTCCTCCTCCCAATCCTCAATCACAAGTGGTTATGACCCCCCCAAACCCCACTTCTCCTACTTTACTAGCAACTTCATTTATGAGTACATGTGAAAAAAGTGAAACTGGTTTGGTTCACAGATTTGTTTTTGCAGCAGGGGCACCTTTATATTCAGCCTCATTCTGTCTCGGAGATTCCTGAAGAGTATGGTTCAGGTTTTTTATTGGGGATGCTAGATTAAATACAGATTTGGACATGTTTATTTGAGGTTAAAATATCTTTTAAATATTTTTTTAAATTTTGCCTAAAAATGTAAATATAGATGATGACAGATTTTCTTTTTTTTTTTCGTTTACCTCAAGCAGTAGCCTGATCTCAACTTTTGTAGGACAGGTCTTGGCCACTGGGGTTCGGTATGCAGGGCTTGCTGATGGGTGGTTGCAACAGGCTCTGGTCTGTTTCTCCCATACAGTAGTGAGGCTGTTCTGTGCTGTGAAGAACCTGAGTTGGAGAGGAACTGCAGCATGACAGGGCGGCCCCAGTATGCCAGACACCCTTGGCATCAAATCAGCATGTGGGTTACCCAACTGTGAAGCAGTGCTGTGATATGATCTTAGTGTACATTTACTAGCACCTCACCTCAGTAATCTGTTTATCTCCACGATTTACTTTCTCTTTCTGTTCTTTGCATCACCCTTACAGCTTAGTCTAGTTGTTGTGGTGTGCATGTAAAGTTCTGCAACTATGAATATATTTACGGTAATTTCTTGGAAAAAACAACATCCGTGGGTCATGTGCCATACCTCTTCATTGAAGGAGGAAACCTCTTGTCTAATTGGATCTATTAAACAAAACAGTGCAGTACACTTTGCATTCTTCCGCCACCCCTTCATTTCCTTTTTCCTCCTCCTCAGTCTGTCCCTATAGTCTAATTTTCTGTCAGTCTCACCACACACATCCACTCGCTCCAAATGTAAAAAAAAAACAAAAAACGAGTTATGCAATCATGTGGTTAATTAAAATCTCATAAACCGCAGATACTTTATTATAGGAGAGACACCTCAAGTTCTGTTCTTGCAGTCCTGCACAATGTGTCATTGTTAGCCAGGCTTGTGTGCACTGTAGTGTTTTTGGAAACAGTAGCTTGCTGCCTTGACTACCTGATTAGACTTGCATGTTTCCACCACTGGCATAAATTAGAGGCAATTTAAGTCTCAGTTTCACCATGCATTGTTCTGATTCTACGGAGGGGAGCTTGTGGCCACAGTAAAGGTGGTATTTTGCGTTAAGTGTGCATGATGGCCAGATGATTGGTTCTTCAATCATATCAGGGCTTAACACACAGGGAGCAGGTGCTCGTGTAAGATTGCCTCTTTAATGTCTTGAGGAATTATTTCCCCATCACTGGGAATGATTTAGCACTGGGGGTAATGGAGGTTGAGAATATCCTAATATGTCTTCACTTCCTGACAGCTCCCTGCTCCCCACCTCTCCCTCCTTGTTCCCAATCTTGGTCCCCTTTACCCTCTACCAACCTTCACCCCCTAGACAACTACCTCAATGCAATGGTTGTTTCAGGCCCCTGTCTCCATGTAGTCACAGGTAATTAGCTTCTGTCAAAATACACTGCTGGATGGAGGGTTGAGACTCGGGCATCCAGACCCCTTGCTCCTGCCCCTACACTTGGCTAATATTACCCTGAGCTACCGAGAAAGGGTCAGATAGGTTTTGTCAGTAGATGGAAGGGAAAGACAGGAGGGGGGTTCCACTCGGGACCTGTGCATGTGCTACCTCGCTGAGCACAAAGCAGCTCTTTCACTTGGGATCTGGTGCACATATGGAATCGTTTATCAAACCTCCAGTGCGTCAGTCCCCCGTATTCTCTCGGCTGCAGGTTTCCCCTCACCTCTGCATCTCAGATTCACTTTGCCTCTGAATTAGCTTGAAATGCTGCACCTGGAGATGTTCCTTCATCGGCCCTTGCTCCTTGGTACTCCTCAAAATCTGAATTCTTAGATTCTTCTGACCTTGTGATCTGTATACACCATCCAGTGGACATAACTGACCACTATGACTTTGGTTTTTGGACCACTAATTACCACCTACTCTCATATCATAGTGATAGTGATAGTGTGCCTGTATGCACATTGGGCCAGTTGATGTAACAGTTAATTCACTGATACTTCCACCATGGGATATATGGGCATTGATTGCAGTGGCTGCTTTGTTGAACTATTTCAGTTAAGGTTATGTGACCTTAATTCAAGGTCCGCATTTAGAAGAGTTTGCTTGCCTTTCCTTGAATGAATTAGTGTCCACACAAAATTATAGGAATGCTGTTTTAACAGTAACGCAATGCCAGCGTGACATCATCTCCAAGGATCGGCCTCTAAACTGCACAGCTGGGTGTAGATAACGGAGCAGCTTGGATGTTTATTTTTTCCCCTACTGCATTCCAGCTTCTTATTTATAATGGCTATGATATCCAGCTCGGGGGGTTACTTCTATAAAAGGAAGTTTGAAGACTTTTGCCGACCCACTCGAAAGGAGGCTTACATGCCACATTTTCTCAAGATGTAACCTTTAGATTTCCAGAAGGACATCAATCACACAGCAAAAGAATAGCGAGTTTGACTTTAAGTCAAAGACAAAGGGATACATGACTGACAATCTACAGTCAAAACACAAAGCTTTCAGCTTCCTCAGTAGGGTTTGCTTTTGTATCATCCAGGTGTATCCTCAAAAGATTTAAGGCCCTGAAGTTTGAAGTTTTTGGGTTTTCTCCTCTCTAAATAGTCAAAACTCCAATAAGGAATTGTGAAAAGAAGCTGTATAAAATGATTGTAATAGATGCAGCTCTTTGTATTAGAGGTGAAACCTATGTTTTTGCTGACTCCACACATAGTTAACTTTGGTGAAAGGTGACCTTTGACACGTGACCTGGTCCAACTGCCTGCCTGGTCCCTTAGGAAATAGATTGTGTTTACAAAGAGCTTGTCATTATGTGCTTTAGATTTAATTATCTTGACATGTCAGGTTGGGTAGCTAATGGCTTTCAAAATCTATCTGGAGTCATGTGGCTTTGTTCAGCCAGTTCCTCTTTAACCTGAGAACCTAGAATATGTCCCCATTGCCAAACTGACGACAAATCATTTGGTCCGGATTGTCTATCTTACATTGTTTCCCAGGATCAGATCCTCCTTAAATTAGCCTAAACTCCTCAACACTAGCAATCCAGATGTCCTCAGTGGCCTGACACCCGATTTAATACGCAACAGATGGTATTTGTACCCGTGGATTGTGCTGAAAACAGATTACCTTAATGAGGTAATTTACCAATGAACTGTGTGGGTTTGGCCAAATCATCTGGTGGAGGCCCATACCAGCCCTCTGAGTTTCTAAAATTTACTTACAGGTTATCATCCCTGGAAGAATGTTAAGTCCTTGCTTGGACCACTGAATATCCTTCACAGAACAATGTTTGTCTATAGAGTGCATTCACCGTGAGGGGCCTCTTCACAAGAGATACGGCATAGCATGTACTTCTTTGGGCTGTGTTATTGTAACTATCAGATCTTCCTCCTCTTTCCCTCCCTCCCTCTGTCTCCTTGGTGGACAAGGGTCCTTTTCACTGCCCTGTGTGGCTCTGTTTGTGTGTTTGATTGTGGGAAAATTTCTCAACTGTCCGTGAGAGTCCCCAGCTCTCTGGACAGGCTTTTCCCTTGGGGTCCTCCATGCTTGGAGAGGCTGAGCCCCACCATTGCTCTGAGGCCCTTCTCCTCCCATCAACCCCTAGTGGTAGAAGTATTCTCCTGCCCTATCTTTTGAGTCCCAAACCACTTGTCTAAGCCGTTTGTATGACCAGTCCCCTTCCCTAATAATCAGGCTCGACAACACAGTTTATCTTTTCATAAGGGGGGATCCTTAAGGCTTTTCAGCACAGCGATAAAAAAGCCTGGAAAAAGCACTCACTACCAATGAATCATTTCAGTTGGGGGGCTGAGATCGAGACATGGATATGTGACACAGAGTTTTGAGAATGGGCCGGGCTGTGGTGGGTGTACTTTGGCTACTCTTGGAGAATATGTCCTGGCTCCAAAGCTGGATATTGAACCTGCAGGTGACGTTAATAGCTTTGAGTTTGCAGCTTTGCTAATGAGACGTGTTCTGGTTCATGTACAGTATATGTCATCTAACTACGGGAATTACCTCATTCAACCAAGTTTGTGGCTTTGTATATTTAGATTGTGAATTTTTTTTCATTTTAATGCACTCACTGATTTGCTTTCATTTTCACATTTGGATACTGTTTTGTTTACACATCGGTTTCATGGGATTCCCCTGAAATACAGGTTTTGTCATTCTCAGTAGAGAGAACTTTAAATTCCACAATGACTTGCTTGTGTTTGACTCTATACTGACCAACAAATAAATAGCCTGTAGGCTAATTCTTTGCTAAAGATTAGACAGGCTGTCAGATAACCAAGCCTCCCAACCCCATCCTCAATTCAATCTAAGCAATTGTAATTCGCTTTTCTGGTGTGACAAATGTGTTTTATCAAAGTGATCTAAGGCTGGAGCATCTTAACAAGATTTAAGATATAGATGCATCCCATTTGCCCATCTTGTTTCCCCTTCTAATCCATCATAGATTCTTATTCTATCCTCACCTGCAGGCTTTGGAAGCCATACAACCATAAATTGTTTGACCTGGGGGAGAAAAAAATGGTTTAAACACACAGTATCAGACAAAAACTCCCCAGTGATCTCACTTTGTTTAAAACCAAAGGCCATTACTAAACAGTAAAACATTTTATAAGCTCAACACCGTCATAATTCTTGCTAAGACTTTTGGTTTACTAAATTTGGCTTCTATATCTTCCCATGCATTTCTTTCCAATCATGTAATGACTTTATGATGCAGTTCAAAGCTGAGAAAGCTGTGACAGGCACTTTCACTGTGTTCTACAGGCTCTCTCCCAGCCTCTAATGCATCATCTGAGCTAACTGCCATCTCATTGTGTTTGAGCTTTGAGATAGATGGGCGAATGCAGTTAAGGATCCAGGAACAACAACAAACGGTTCTGTCTTTTTTGCTATCGAGTAATTAAACGACAAACACCATCTGAACAGTGGACCTGAGCCATAGATCCTTCATCCCCGGCAAGTTCTTTTCAAAAACTCCTTTTCGCCAAGTGACAAACCGCGTGGTTGGCAACAACTAAAGCATTCAGAGGCCGTATGAATAGGGGTCTGTCTCAGGAAAGGCTTGTTGAAATGGGGCCTTTGGCTTTTATCCCTCCGGAGAGGCAGATTGATCTTGCGCAGGTTTTGCGCTGGCAGTGCACTTCAAATGGACTGTTGAAAGGCAAGCCGTGTATTTGTGCTGCATTATAAACTGTGTCCTTTTCCCAGATTTAGCATCTGTTGGTGTACTCCATCATCTGTAAGCACCACCAGGCCATCCCTTCCACCCTTTGCTTCTGTTATTCTTACGTTCACCTGTAACGCTACCCCTAACTCTCCTTCTTGACCTGCTGGTGGTGTTTTCCGTGTGTACCTTAATTCTCAAAAGGTTCCTCCTCATCTGCTCTCCCAGATCAATACTGATGTAAAACACAGGTTCTCATTTAGATTCTGGGTCTTCTTTCCATTTTTAAAGTTATGCAGATGGAGAGGAGATGGGGAGTAAGCCTGTTAAAACAGTTGTCATCCTCCTCTGATATACACTCCATCACCCCCTCGTGGTAAATATCACATGTGGACATCAGGTGACCCCCTTGGTGCTGTTCCCTTGGTTACTGGGATACTAACCCCCCCTATCCTCCCTCTCCTCCTCCTTTGCATCGTGCAGCAGCCTCTCAGAGCAGTGTGCTGTTTTTCTTCTCCTTCGACTTATATAAACCAGGAGACTGTCTGCCACGAGCATTCAGGAAGTGTGGGGGTAAACAAACGACAAGAGCCAGCAGGGGAAACTCAAATGACCCAACAATGTCCTAGCAACCATAGAGAGCAGGTTATTTTTGGTGGTGTCTGTATCTATGTGCTTTGTGTTTCTAAGGGGTTGCTTACATTTGTTTATGTGTCAGGGCAAACTCGTTTGTGCAGTTGTGAGATTACATGGGTTGGAAAAATGAAGCAGGGTTCAGCTTCCTTTCTTTTTAAGCATCATCACTGACTGTGCCAGATGGCTTGTGATGCAAGTTCTTTCCAGTCCTGCCATTGACTAATTAGTCATTTTGAGTGTATTCACTCCCATGCATGCAGTTCCTTGCTACTGTGGTTATGTAGCTCTCTTCTAACTCCTCTCCACTAATATGCTGTTGGAAGTTGTTTCTGTTACTAGTTTTGCCATTACTGGTGTGCACTTAAAGGATAAGGGTTTGCTTTTTCAAGGCAATTTTCAAACAGAAATGTCAGTATGAGAAAAATACAGATCTAGAAAAGTTAACGCTCTGCAAAAATGTGTGTCTGTGTGCACATATGTGTTGAAAGGTCTATCCTGTCAGCAGTGGAGTGATGGAGAGATAACCCATAAGCCATCGCTGTGTGTGCCAAACCGTCTGACTATTTTAGCCACATAGGCATTGGCCTGCATTAAAGCTACTGGAGGCTGATATATTTTCTCTCTCTCTCTCTTTGTCTCTCTGCCTCTCTTTCTATCTCTCCAACTTGGCTGGACTGCCCATTTTCATGCAGCATCAGAGCCTGCAATATTTCTCCAGGCAATGATCCATCTAGAAAATGGCTTTTTAAAGTCCAGTCTCCCTCCATCATCACAATTCAACCCCCCTGCTTTATCCCCTACCTTCACATTGTCCAGCAGCCGTGGGGATTAGCTGTGCCATGTAGCGTGAGGACACTGAAAGATATTGTGATCAGCAGAGAAAGAGAAAGAGGTGAAATGGGGGGGTGGGGTGGGGTCAGCGCAGTGGCAGTGACGCTACCGGACTGTAACCATGCCCTTGACCACATCTACTGGGATTGATGCTAGCGGTGGGGGGTGGATTAGAGGTATTAGGCAGACAGACTAGACCCTTGGTGTAGACATTAAAGCTGCCATATCAACCCATACACTCGTCCTTGTCAATGCAACCCCAACCCCCACTCTGCTGCACAAAATCCCTTAAATGCACAATTAACTGCCAGAGTGATTGGGGCTAATACAACGCTTCAGAGATCAGCTTTAATGTGGAAGGAGTATTGATGTGATTTTTTTTTTTTTTTTTT
>NTHP01000061.1:646888-658642 GCA_003416845.1 Oplegnathus fasciatus
TTTTTCATACTGCTGAAAGTTAAGTGGTTGTGGGATACCAAGAGCCAGAGGGGAGTGAAGTTTTGGACAGGAGTTGAGCTGTGTATATCAACTTAAATGCCTTGATGAAATACTGCTTGAATAATGACTCAAATCCAATTAGTCAATGAGAATTAAATGAGATTTTCCAGTGGACTTGACTGAAGTTGGCTCACGTGGTTTGGACCTCCTGTTAAGTCAATTTAAAGGCAAAACACTTACCTAACCACCAATAAGGTATTGCCATGATTGTAAACAGTCTCCAATACAGTGACAGCATGGTGTACATTATTACAGCTCCAAGTTCAAAGATTAAAGCAGGAGGATATTTAACATATTTAAGTATCTCATCTGGATCATCTTTCTTTAAAAAAAAACAAACACATTTTCGAGCATTGCTTCAAGGCTGTTTCAAGAACCACCTTGCCTCCTTCCCTCTCGCATCCTTTCCCTTCCTTGGCTCACCATCACTCTTGTGCTGGGCTCTGATTTGCTGCCAGGTTGCCTTGACAACGGGCCGCAGTACATAAACCAGGCAATGTTTGGGGAACACAGCGCCGCGAGGCAGGAAATCTTGTGCATTCTTTATCTCTCACCCCTTGGATGGTGCTCCTGCAGTCCTCAGTAGGGAGCAGGAGCCTCATAACCAAATGGAAGCCTTATTTTTCTATCCGGTCCATTTTCCACCTTTTAAGCCAGAGATAAACAAAATCTTTGAGGTCCGGACAACCCACGCTTCTTTTGCAAGTATTGGGAAGAAAATGAAAGGAAGTAAGGGAGAAAAGGTTTGTGGAAAGCAGAAAAAAGAAGCAGTAATGCTATGGAAACACTGAAATATGATACATTTCAAGGAATTTGCTCAACGATGGCTGAATTTTCTATTTGTCACCTGCAGAAATCGGAAGTCTCATAGTGTCATGCAACACAAGCCTAGATTCACTGATGAGTGAGCACACTTCCTCCACTTCCACTATACATACACATAGCACACATAAATGAACAGACCCTACCCGTCATTACCTTGCCTTCCTGACATTCCATCCAAGAGCTTGAGGAAGAGGAAAGGGATCTGCTGATCAGAGGCCTGCTGGTCTGGCCCATGAAACAGAATGGAGGGAAGAAGCCCTGCTGTGATTCATTTGTGTGTCGCGTTCATTTGAACGCACACACGTACACACAAACTCACTTCGAACACAGTTGACAAAGTATTAAAACAGATGCTGATCATAAATCTGTCTCATGTGTTTGGCTACTGGTCAGTAGTGTGCAGTACATTTCCCAGACTTATCTTCTCTTCCTTTTTTTCATTACAATCCACTTCTACTTAAAAACGTCAAATGTAATGGTATATCAATTGTCAGTTCTTTTACTGTAGTATATTTTTAGCTATGGTATTCAACATCGCAAGAACAGTTGCAGACACCTCTCCAGCTTAGCTTGGCTTCCCTTTTTCACTGTTGTCTCCGATAAAACTAAAACACCTCCAAAGCTTAGTAAGCCATTTTGGCTCCCCTAAGGAACACTGCCACTCAAATAGGAGGCTGTTGATGTGGAAGAGCATGAAGTTGCTGTTGAGCTGTTTTTCCTATTCCCTCATCGATCTGCTCCCTTCGTCCTCTCACCCCAGTCTCAACAATCAATGCTTATGATTATTGAAATGGCTGCTTTGGGCTGTGTTTAAAAGAAAGAGGTGAAGTTGTGAAGCAAGGTCACTGAGTTCTATTTCATATCATGCCCTGCATCTCATAGAGCAGGCGTGTTAACTGTCTGTGTGCACCACAGTGACCGTTGTGGTCATAATAATGCCAGTTCCCACTACAGTCCCACTGTCTCGGGAGAAAAAAAAGGCAGACTCATTGTTCGGCGAAGGAAACTAAGATGCAGGGAGAGGAAAACCTGTGGGAGGAAAAAAAAATGCTGACCCACATTTTTGTTGCAGCGTGCAATGGGACAACAATTCGAGGCCCAACCTGACCATTTAACTTAAATAGCATGTAATCGGAACAATGTGTGTTGATTGTACACCGACAGAGCAGATGTGATTAACCCAGATTTGTACTACAGGGGTCAAGGCTTTGTTCGGAGCAGGTTTTCATCATGTGGAGGCCAGCAAATGGGACAAATGCTCATTGTGTGACAACTTTTCGTCACTTATAACCTGCGCACATATTTATGCAATACTATGTATTTTTGAAGCATGGGTAAGGAAACCTCTGCACTACATTTAAATAAATACAGTTTAGTGACTAAATGATGCCTATAGTTTTGACTTCAGTCTGGTACACATGACTGCAGTTATAATGCCGCTGAGGATACACTACACAGGGAATTCAGTAGAGGTCAAACTCTCGAGTACTTCTGACTGGCAACCATTGCTGTGTGTGTGAATGTTTGCTTATATTATAGTTGTGAGGACTAAACAAGAATAGAATAATTATATGATTTTGCAGAGCTTAAACTGAGGACATATTGGTACTCCTTAAACCTACAGTAACAGATTTTCTGGCCACTCGGGTGCAGTAAAAATAAGCTATACACATAACACTGACAACTTGTTAGCAAACAGTTGCCTATTTATACATCCCGCAGATACAGCGAAAAGCCTGCTGTCATAGAACGGGGAGAGATGCAGTGAGGGGGTAAGGGTGCACACTTTTGGACAGTCTCTCCTTGGAGACTTCTTTTCTCACCTCTGGACACCTGAGCATTCGCTGCGTGAAGCGGGCATGTTTGTCTGATTGTCCAAAATTCCAACATTAAAAAGGTATGGGTTAGGCAACCTAGGATCAGCTTCAGGTATGAATGTAATTGAAAGTCCTCATCAGGGTAGCAATACAAACCTGTGTACTGTATGTGTTTGTCAAAGCAAAGTGGTCAGATTCCAGCTGATGAGCACTTGCTCTGCCACACCAAGCCTGCATACTTATGAGGAGAGAGTCTTGTTAGCTTGATTTCACAAGCATTGTGGGTGTGTGGGTGTGTGTTTGTGTACACTTTAAGCAGCAGAAAATGAACAAGCATGCAGGACTGGCTTGTCAGTGTGTGTCATTGAGAAGCCAGATGGATTTCAGGGGCACGTGATGCTGGGCGTGTGTCTGCCGCTCCAGGAGCCTGCCCTGGGCTCAGCTGGCTTTAATCAACACCATCATTTACCCCTCTTGCGGGTAATCGGTGCACAATGGGCCCCCTCAGCAACGCTCCCCTCCACCTCTGCTCCCCCAACACCCCTCCACACAGCATGGTGCTATATGTATTTACATTGTGTCTCTTGCACACGCAGCAGTCATTCACTCACACCAGCTCATTCACTCATTCTCTCACACATACACTAGACACACACACACACACACACACTCAAACGCCACAGCATGTTGAAATTTCAGGTCACATTCAGCTTAAAGGATAGTAACGTTGTTTATGACAACTTGGGTTTATTTGCATAGTTTTGGCAAGTTATACAATAATAACATTGTGCTTCCCAAAATAATTGCTGAGACTTGGTTATGCAGCAAAATTGCTACAACAAAGTCCAATGAGGAAAGAAATATGAGCAGTCAGATGCTTACACAGGTTGTAAATAAGCCAACAGTTCAGCAACAGTTCACTTATTCTTGTAACGTCAGTAACAATCCCTTTTTGCACAAGCAAACTGTACATGCAACTAAACTGCTGGTAATAATTATACAGTCCACCTTTGTGTTCTCCTCCAAATAGGTTTGGCTAACCTGGGGGTTTGTTTAAAACCTGTTTGATTGTCTGACTGTTCATATTTATTACCGATGGGAAAGATGACCAAAACTACTAAAATGTGATCCAAATTGTACAAAATCAGAATTATCCTGTAAGTATTCCTTGAATGTTCTATCTGCATGCAGTTCACACAGTTAGCAGTGTAGCACAGTGGCAGATGTGGAGGATGGGTAGATTATTCCGCAGCCGTGATATAATGAATGGAGTGTCAAATTTAAGATTGGGTTCTTATCAGTTTAGCTTGGGTGTGATCTCCACTCTTTTGGTTTGTGTACATATACGCCTGATAACTTTCTGTAGACAGGGCTAAGGGCTGCTTATCAGCCATAGCAGCGGGCTCCAGCCCTGAAACTATGCTTTTCAAGGACTTCGCCTCAGTATGTTCCTCTCAACCACTGAAGGAACGTGTTGACCCAGCGGACAACAGCATAATCCATGTGACAGTCCACCTTAAAGTCACTTAAGACACTGCTGTGTAACTTTTGGGGAACCCCTTCTCAGCTATGGAACAGGATGTGGCAAAGGGCTCCTTAGCTTAGGGGGATAGTAAATCAGTGTAATAACATGTCTGACCCTTCCCACCATATAAGAGGCATCTGGACAGACAAACTCTCTGTGCGGTTGGATGGAACACGAGGCACGTGTGCTTGAGTGATGCTGATGAGTCGAAGGTCGACTGTTATTTGGCCTGGCAGGTTTTTTACACAGATGTGTTGCATGGTTGCAGGGGAAATCCTTTGAATTTGCTACAATTTTTATGGGACTGTGTTTTCTGAATGCCATGGATCCACGGATGTGGATAAAGGTGTTCTGTTTTGGTTTTTCCCCTTCACAGCTAGAAATGGTACTTGTTTCCTTCAACATTAAGACCTGATAACAACTAGATTTGTGCTGGAATGGATAGTGGCTCAGAACGGACTGCACTGACCTACAGTACTGTAGAGATAAACAGGAAGTGTTTGTTGTTATTCTGTCATCTCTGGAGAGCTCATAAGATAGTGTCAGTGCAGTGCTGTTCAACACCCAGCTTGGTCATCATTCTAAGCATTACATCGACCAAGAAAGAGAGGGATTAAGAAAGAATGGTCAAATAATGGCAGCTTGTCATTTATTTTCTCTAAGTAAACTGTGTGTTTAGCTGGGTTGGTTGGACCTAATATGGTCAAGCCAGACCAAAAGGTTTGAGAATAAGAATGGTGGGCTATTTTTAGGAAATCCACTTCCTGCTTTGTGATAAAATCTTTTGAGAGAGGATAGAACAATTTTTTCTGTCACAGAGGCTTCAAAGGTTTGGTCAGCGTTATGCAAATGCATAATTACAACTGTGTTTTGTTTACTTTGCTTATTTCTGGGCATTATGATGCTAACTAATCATCATAGCTCCTTGGGAACAGACTATCATTTGCTAACTAAAATTTGGGGTGCATGTTCTCCATTTGTTTGAAACTATTTTGTCTGAAAATGTGCCCCTATCACCGACGTAGCGTGACCTCGGCTGTTCAGACAGCACCGTCTGTGTCCAGTGGTGCCACGGGGTTCAAAGAGTTTCCCACCCATAACAAGAGGTCAATGGTCAAGAAAAAGGGCGTAAGGCTATGGACGCAGACACGCACCTGTTCACAGAGGGCCTCCTATAGCAGAACAGATGACTCCCAGATGTTTTTATGGAGATACTGTGACAGCCATAACCGTGTGTGGTGTGGCGGTACAATAGAGTTGGGGTACCCTGCAAATGCAATTTTTAGAATTGGACTAAAGTTCCCATCACACTTCCCAGGCATGCTCCACCATACATGGACATATGCAGTGCTTTTGAGGGAGATACCGTAAAAGCCTTGATTTACATTGTTTTGAATGGATTTTAAGAAGGGACACTCTTACAGTACACCTGGAAAAGCTCAGATGGTGGACTTAGTCTTGGGTTCAGTCTGTGGTTAGCAAAGAAGAAAGTAATTCAGAAAAGTCTCTCCCGAACAGATCAGTACTTTTGAGCGTTTTCTTTTGAGTAGCGGTATAAGAAATGGTGATAAATTGTAATTTCAGTTGTACAACTGAAGTTGCACTCTGTGGAGAGAAGTCCCCATGTTGCCAATATAATAGCAACTGGAATATATAAACCTTGCTTTTGAATGGAAGCATCTGGAAAAGAGCAAGGCCCTCTCCTTTCAGTTTTACCATCAGTTTTTTTTTCCCCATTAGTATTCTCTGTCAGTCTCTATTTTCCCTTTTACAGTTCGCACACCTCGATTCATTGTAGTCAAAAAAAGAGTGATGAGATGCATTAGAACAAAAGTATGGTTTTCAGGTGGACCCTTTGTACTTTGTATCGCATATGTCTAAAACCTGAAGGTGTCTGCTGTCATGGAAGAATTGTGCAGTGCTTCACTGTGTTTCAAAATGGTTGCACTATGAGATTAAGTTATTCTGACATTATTCAAAGTCTAATAGTAATGGCCTTCATGCCCAAAGATCTAGGCATTACATCACTGGTTAACATGATGAAGCTGTCAGGAGTCAGTCAGCGGAAAGCTGGACCATTGTCCGAACATGACAGCATTTAGCTGGCACATATCCGGGCAGACAGCAGAGGTACTGTGGGAGCAGACAGTTGGGTGACCTCTGACCCTGTCCAGTCTGCCTTTGGGACAAAAGAGCCATTCAGATGCCCAGTACTTTTGCAAAACACCCAAAAAGCACTCAAATGACTGTACAAATGACTGGTAATCCTTTTGAAATATTTGTTTACTCTCAGTTAAGATTGGTAAAAGCAAGTGGATTATCATGCATTTGTAATGGAAGTGAGGAAAGAGTTAAGGTACGTCCTTGCAGTAGAAAGTAAGAATTTATATAAGAGGGTATAAATAATGAAGACAGGAAAGAATGTCACCGTAAGAACATAGCGACTACAATTAGGTTTATGGCTTTACTGTCACTAGATTACTTTTCTGCAGAGGCTTTTGAAAGACGGATAGCGTAGTGTTCCCCACTATCACGATTTATAGCTACCATACAATTAGACCTTGTTTAAAAATGTGCCCTCATGTTTGTGCTGTCAAGAGTTCAGGCTCTGTGCATTGGCGGTATTTTTCTCACTGGCAATTTATCTCTGTGCGGGCGTGAAATAGATGGTTGTGTGCAAAGTGCTGTCACAAGGAATTCCTCCCTTAAACAAAACAAACTTAAATGAGAGCTGCCTGGTCAGAAGAACTCCTAAATAATACATTAAGGAACAACACGTCGTAAAACATGACTGTTTGCCATGTTAGCTCTGGCAGCTGCCGGTTTGGAGGAGGACTCTCGCCACTTCTCTTCAGTGACAACCCTGGAAAGACTGCTTCAGTTGCCAATATCTGCAGTTTTAAACACTTCTTTACAGCCTCTCCTCCAGCTGTTTCTTTGCCCGTTATCAAGTTTGACTGCTCCTGTATATGAGAGGTTTGAAGGAGAAAGAGTGGTTTATGAGGCTGGAGGAGACCACCTAGGGTGACCCACTTCTTCTTGTCCAATATTCCATTCACCTTTTGTCCAACTCTCCGCCAAGTGCCAAGTTAATTTTTACTGCTCCCCCTGACTAAATGTAGCACTTGTTAGCCAGACGGTGATTGTTCTTGCACTGTAGCGGTGAATTTTTGTTTGTGAAAGATCGCTGCCTGGAATGCTCAGTGGAGTCCTTCTACCTCAGTGGATACAGGAGAATTTAGACGGCAGCTCAGCAAGCTTCACCCAGCCGACTGACAAGTGACTGGCAGGTTTCTGGAGCTACGTGTCATTTCACCGCATACAGATCTGTGAAGAGGAACGTACCCTACCTGAAGTGTCAGTCTTGCTCTACATACTTTGCAGCTAGTTTATCAGTCATGACATTTACCATCCAAATGTGATCTGCTGTGGGTAAACGCCAGCCTTACTTGCATTTAAATGAATTATCCAGGGGGCAGTGCAAGTTCACAGAAGCCAAGATTGTTGAGGCCATAATCTGTGGTCATCTTCCTGGCACACGGAGTGACAGTGTTGAGTTGCAGATGAGTGTGTAACCTCTTATTTTCTTTTTTGCAAAATTCATGCTGTCCAAGACAAGTGAAAACAAACATCCCCTCAAAAAAAGTAGAACAGATGGGTCTTTTTTATGGGGACATGATGTTTATCACGAGCATACCTAGCCCATTCCATTTGCGTCAATTAGCCAATGTAATTTACCAGGCTGTGATGGATGATACAGGGGTAGCAGAAGTGCACTTAGCTAGACTGGAGCATGAGCTTAGCCTATTCCTCAGGGTTTCTTCCCTGGTTTTGGGGATGGAGATATTACCCTAGAGAGAGAGTAGAAGTGATGCAAACCTCACTGTGATGCTGCACAGGAAGAGAGAGAAAGAGGGAAAGAGGCGGTAGGGGAAGTGGACATCATGGAGATAAGCTGCCTCTGTCTAAGACTAGGGCTAATGGATGCGTCCCCAGGGCTCACTCAGGAATGCACCCAGGCATTACCGCCAGCAACTTGGTGTCATCTGTCTTCTGTCCCAAGAGAAAGATGACAAATGGTATTATTACTCCCCCTTTCTCCACTCTTTGACATATCAGTGGTTCCAATTTGTGTGCATGAGTGTGTAAGTGCCACAGTTTCACCAAGAATGGATGGTGGTTATTGTATGCACTTGGGTCCTGTTTTATAGACTGTGTGACACAGATTTGATTGCAGATACCAACTGTAAAATGCAAATGTACTTTGTATCTATTGATTGCCCAAAACATACTCTTAGTGCAGTGTCAAAGGGGCTAAATGTATCAGTCTTGCCCCATGTCAAACAATCAAACAAAAGGAGGAAAAACCTCTATAATAACTGTCGTCTGATAACCAAGGTGTTTTGATTTCGTTCTTTAGGTTACAATCCTTTCCCCAAATCTGGTCAGCGGCTGTTTATCTATATACACATTATATAAGCAAGGCTGGAATCAATAGACTAGCATTGATTAGAAATCACCACCAGACAAGCTGTCACCTTGCCCAACCTGTGTAGCAGACAAGCAGTCTAGAGGAAAAATAAGATAACTCAGTATGAAATCAATTCACATTTGACCCTGGTCTTCAAAGTGTTGGGCAGTAAAGGTAAAAAAGTGTGACATCTAGAAATGTCAGAGGATTTGTATCGATCAGGCAGTTTTGGGTCAAGAGGCTATCAATGATGTCTTAAGGTCTTGCTGTTTGACGTGTTGTCGATTTTTTTTCAGACACATTGACTGAGGAGAATAGCTGATAGTGTTTGGATTCATTATATTATAAGTTATATAAGTTAATTTGCTCATTACTTCGTTGGTAACGTGGTACTTGAAATGTTGCACTTAAATTTCTTTAGGAGGTCTTTTTTCTCTTTGCTGATTTTCTCAGCTGATTGGGGCTATGTGGGTTCAGGGGTAGTATCCTGGCCAGTGCAATGGGAGTCTTGGGGAGTCTTGGGGAGTCTTGAGTTTTGACGCTAATGTTTGCACTTGCCGACCCCTCATATTATCACAGTAACATACTTGAACTCCACTTCACAGAACTGTCTGTGGTGTGGCTCTCCAGCTGATCCCCCCCCCTCCACGCATTACATTTGGCTGAGATAATGGTGCGAACTTGACAAGGCCAACAGAGCTTCATACAATAAATCCCATCCCAGCATCCCATCTCACCTTCTTCTCAATGAACACTGATTGGACCTCAGGGAAAGCCTTTTCCTGTGTGTGTCATAGGGGTAATTCTTAATGGAGAATCCCATATTTGGCACGTCTTTATGTGTGCGTGCACTCATGTGGGCGTTTGTGCTTTTATGCATGTGTTGGCGTTGAGAGGACACGACAGGAAAAAGGGTTTCCTTTGGGCGTTGTGTGTGATATCCCCCCATCTACAGCCTTTTCTTTTTGCTCAGTCTGCTCAATGAAGGAATGCATTGGGTGGAGTTGGGACTCTGGGCAGGGGTGGGAAGCGCAGGCCGTCAAGGGTCATTTCCTTCCATCTTGCCCTCTCCTTTGGCCTCACACAGCAGGCACCGACACACACACACATGCATACTGTACATAAATGCATGTATATTCACACAAAATCCATCATCCTCTTGCTGACATCCACATAGATGCTGTCATACACTGGAGCTGGAATCCAGAAGGGGAGGGCAAGGGGGGCGAGTGATCTAAAGACAGAGAGCGAGAGAGGGAGAGAGAGCAAGAGAGGGAGGGGTAGAGAGCGGGGACAATGTCAACAGCTCAGCTCCCAGCACAGTCAGCTGAAATCCAGAGCTCAGCTCAGAAGCTCAGAAAGGGGAAGCAGACGAAATGCGGCAGCTTCGGCCGGGAACGTCATCAGCAATGGCATGGAATTCGGCCACGAAACACAAACTCCAAATGGCAAAAAGAGGGATCTAAAGCCAGAGGCTGCAGGAATGCTTTCAAATTTTCTTGCAACTTTGCTTTGTTGAAAGGCTCTTAATTTTCCATTTCAAGTGACGCGACACAGGGACAATCCATCTCTCAGAGCAGCCCGTCTGAAGTGGGTAAGTAGGAGATACTTGATCTTGACACTGATACCAGTAACCCTTCCTGGTCACTGTGAGTAATAGCAACACCGTAGTGCTGTTCACCCAATAGGAGATACACGACAGGCTAAATGTAAACCCAGTTTGTCCATGCACTGCATCCCGCTGCTCAATCCAGCCAGGAAAACACAGACTGCTGCAGCCAATAAAATAAACATTAGTCAGTGTGCTCAGTAGAAAGCTGAGCAAGAAAAAGCTGGTGGGCAACAAGGCCTACTAATCCCACTAAGATGATAAAGTTTCCACATTTTTGTGTTGTTGTGACTGGAGGGAGAGGCAGTATTTTACAGTACTTTTTTTTTCTTACTACGGTGGCTTTATAGGTCATAAACAGCAGCAAAAGCTGGGTTGTGTGCATGGTCTATAAGTTTGGGCTTTTTCTCCAGTGGCGTTGACAGCATGCCTTGCTTTACCCCCATGTGTGCTGGTGCATTATATGAGCAAGGCTTTTTGGCATATTGGTGGTAGTCTTGGATTCAGTTTTAGCTGAGTTTGTGTGGAGTTTCATTTTCTTTGGAAAACGCATGATTTCAAGGATGGATGGGGGCTCAGCATTATTGAGTGCTGGAGTAGTGACATAAAAGAGATTAATATCCATGTTTGGTTTAAACAAAAAAGTTGTCATGTGATGTCTATGACTTAACATAAACTTCAGGGAAATGTTTGGCATTTTAGGAATTGAGGGAGGATGGGACAGTGTCATAAGTAATGGGCACAGGCCTATTTCGGGTCCTTGACATGGGCTTATCAACATATTCATCAATCACACAGTCAGCCCTTTGGTGTAAGTAGCGGCCTGGCAGCCAGACATTCCATATATGCTGTACATCTCCCAGCAACAACTCAACCCAATATGGAACCAGGGGAGCAGACTTCCACTTACCTCTAAGCGCAGCCTGCTTTTGCTTGTGATGTTGGTATAGCTTTTTTATAGACAAATCTTCCACATTACCCTCAAGGGAAGCCAATACTCCCTGGCAGCTCAGACCAATGTAAACACACTTTCCTAATCCCCCAGGGTTCCTCATTTTAAGAAATTGTAAAGCCTGCTTTCCCGTGTGGAAACATTGTCTAACCTAGTTGAGAGTCTGTCCTCTTAGCTGTAAATCCTTCGTGTTTGTCGAAAGTACAATGATGAAAGTTCATGCACCAGCCCTCCAAATATCGACTTGTGAAATCGATTAAGGATGCCTACTTAGTCTGATGGCTTGTCAGTGAAAAATATTCAGACAGATACCTCAGCGTTTGTGAACATTTAATAGAGACTGGGCTTCTGATCTTGGAGATAATGAAAAGGCACAAGACAAACATTATTCCTGCAACATTCAAAGTAATTAATTCCTTTCAGTGGCTTGCATTTGAAGGTTGATGAACCAGCGACAAAACTCATTTATACAGTCATAGGGCCATGTGTGTTTTT
>NTHP01000061.1:668027-711257 GCA_003416845.1 Oplegnathus fasciatus
CTACGTGTTATAGCCATTTCTTGACCAACAACAGTTCGTCCATCCCCCATGTAGGGGAAAAAACATAATACTGGTTAAGGGAAGGGTTACACAGATTTTTATTATATATTATACATATACGTCAATATGAAGTACCATATTCTAAACAACGCTGATGCAAAGAATGTTGTAGGACCTCACAACACTGACACAAACCTTGCTGGACATGATTATCAGAAAAAAACCACTCAATAAGAAGCAAGTGCAAACTTGTTTGGTAAGATATAACACCAAAGCACAGTATAAGCTGAAATTCTTAAGAGCCTTAAAGGATAGGTTCACATTTTTAGATCTGTCTGAAACTCACATGCTCATATGTACACAGAAACTGTTTTTTTTTGTCGCTGTAGTTGTCCCTTATGTCCATACTGGCCATCCTAACATAATTCCAATATAAGAGGAAGTGAACAAAATTTACAGTCCTCGTTCTGAGCAAAAATGCATTCCTATGTTCAGCCAAAGCTAATATGAGGTTTTTCAGCAGTCTGAGTTAGCCAAATCATTGGGAATCTTCAAAGTTACCGTTGTTTTAATGCAAAATTCCCTGTTATTTTGGTACAAAGTTCACTGTCTGGGGAAATACAAAGAGGGTGTTTTGCACTAAAAGGATTTAAATGTTTGATGATATTGTCTTGATTTGTCTCGCTCAAAGTGCTGAAGCCTGATGTTAGCTTTAGCTGAACTTGAGAATACATTTTTAAACATAGCAAGGACTGTGGATTTTGTCTGCTATGTCTTACATTAGAATCGTGTTAGGCCGGGATCTCTTCACAGACAGTATGGACAGGAAGAACAATCACAGCGACCAAAAACTGTTTAAATGTACATATGGGCATGTGAATATTGTTCTAAGATAATGATCTGAGGTAGTCTTTCATTTTTTGTAATCCTGTGGCCCTGTCTTGTAGAGGGGCGCTGTGTCAACAAGTCATTTTAATGCCTTTATTATTTCAGTTGATAACGGTCTTGCACAAATATTTTTGTATTTCATCAAATTAACACATACTCACTGACACACTGTTTCTGGGGCGCTGTGTGGGCAAAATATTATGAAGATGCCATTTGTAATGTGCGCTGTTCATTGTACCCAAAGGGTAGTTACTGTACAAGCAACAGGATATAGTATATACACTATGCACAGGGGATGGGAGGAACAGGGAGTCAGTAAGGGCCCACAGGTCATTTTTGGCCTGGAGCCACATAGCAGATTAATCCCACCCTGATTGGGGGCATTCTGGGATTGTCACCTCGGCTATCATAACACACAGGCTGGTGCAGTATCAAATGTACCGCACACACAGGCACACATATACAAGATGCCACACGTGCTATAATTGATATTCAGCACACTGACGAAATGGCTATGAAACAGTCCCCATGTTTGAAGGTGACTGTACAGAATCATTTAAGATACAATACTTCTAAAAAAATAACCCGCTGATGGTTGCACAGGCGTCTCCATGTTCAACCAAAACCAAAGAAAAACTTGAGTTGCTTTTCCTTTAAAATAGCCTCCAGTTAATTTCTAGCCATGCACAGCTCTGCTTCTTCTGCCTTTAGAGGGATGGCAGATTCAAGGAGGCGGAAAAAGCAAATGAGCAAAAGACGAAAGGGTAAAATGGAAATGTGGTGTTTTCTCTTTTCATTTTTTCCCCTTTAAGCTCCTGTCGAGGGCCCAGCGCATTCATAAAGAATTTACCATCCGGCTATTTTTAGATGGTGCAATGAGAACTCCTAGGCTGAACAAATGTGTGAGAGAGTGATGGGGGAGAGTCGTGCTCAGTCAAGATGTAGTAGATTGTGGCTTCTTGTGGAAACTCAAGTCATAAACTTTCACTGCCATATTAAACAGACGGGTGCAAAGCTCTAGCCATTACTTAATGCTTGTTTGGTTATGTACAAAATCTCAATAAAAGCATAACATTTGTGAGTGGAATAGAGGTATTTGCTTTTTAAAATCTGCTTTTGTTGGTCTTGGTTCTGTGTTCTTCTTATTCTATTTCATATAAATTGCTCCAAAGTTGATTTCTTGGTCAAATATTTCTGCTGGATTTGCATGTCCGTGGTATTTGCATAACAGGATTGAGGTCCATTCATTCACAAATGCAGTAAACTGTTGCATAAAGAAGAGCTTTAGCAACTGTGTGAACCACTGTGGGCGTAAGCTCACATTGTGTAAATAAGTATGTGGTTGATAGGACATAATATGGTGTAAAGAGTGTATTATTCATACAGTAAAGACCACCCATATCCTTTTCGGTGCACTGAGGAAATCCTCCAGGGTGTCTCGGCCTATTCGGTCCTCTGCTCCTGTTGTAGTGGGTGTCATTCACTACTGTCCATACACATACACACAGTGTACGCTCCATTGAAGGAGTGAGGGCACTGCTGGGCCAGCTCTCAGTGCAAGTCTGCACAAACAGCACACACACACACACTGCACAGGCACCATTGTACTTCACGGACAAGAGGTTTCTTTGTCGAGGCATAAGAGCAACCAATGTCAAGACGAGGATATTATGGTGGCCCCCGCTTTCTCTCTGCCTTCTTGCCACACAGCAAGAGTATCTCCACCCTGGCACATGGTCATATGGACACAGCGAAGGGAATAAAGAGGATTTGGAAAGAGAATAGATGAAATGAACGGTTGTTAACAGGACTTGCTACTTCCTCCTTGTTGATGTCGGTGTCATCTGTGGTGGTAGTCTCTCATTGTTAAAGCACTTCTGCAGTGTACTTTCGCGGGATGGCTTCTTAATTAGTCTGTATTCCCAGCTGTAAGGCTGTAATGTCTTCTTGGATTTTCTCATGATGGAGTTAATACATTTCTCTGGGTGGCATTTTCTTTCTTTGTTTCCCTGTGGTGGCTGTTGCTGCTCACGTGTCGTTCTGTATTTATTCCAAACAAACTGCTGCTGGAAACATAAATTACTGTTTTCCTGTGCACTACAAATAATTTCTTTCCACGGAAACATTGACCAGATACTGGGTGTGTAGACCAGCATGAGGCATTCATGAGTATAGGCTGATTCTCTGTTGTGATACATTTTCTTTGAAAATAAGATAAATTATTTACTTTACATGGAAATGTTGTGCTGTGTTATGTCTAAATATAAGTCGCTGAAAGTAATTCTTAATGACATTGGAGAAACCGAACAGCTTGCATTGCCAGTGTCTCTCTAACCTTTTCCCTCTTCTCTCTCTTCTAGATCATGCCCCCTAGATAGCAGCCTCATCCTCCTCTCCACTCCCCCTCCCTGCCCCTGGCCCCTTCCTCTACCTTCCTGGTCCAGCACCATCACTGCCACCTGTGTCACCACAGCCACCATGCCCCCCAGGAAGAGGACGCGGCCGGGCCTGGGCTTCCTGTGCTGCTTTGGCAGCAGCGAGCCACCGGAGATCAACCTCAAGGACAGCGTGCCCCTACAGCTGCTGGAGTTCAGCGCCCCCATGCCACCCGCTGAGGAGCTGCATGCACGCTTCTCCGAACTGGTGGTGAGTAAAGACAGAGCGATCTTAATAGCTGAGGAAGCTAGTTGAATGATTTCTTCGCATGTCATCCAAAGCAAATGCATACACCTAATGAATCTTACCAGATAGGTCTAGACTTGGGCCTAAGGGTGCTTTCACACCTAAGCTGTTTGGTCCATTTTAATTGAACCCCGGAGCGTTTCGTCAGATAGTCCGGTTCGTCTGGGGTGGTGTGAAAGCTCATTCGAACTCTGGTCAACCTGAAAATTGGGTTCTTGGTTCGCTTCCAAGTGCACCAGAGTTCGGTTCGGTTTGGTTCGCTGAGAACACGATCCGACCCAAATATAGGAAGTGAACCAAAAAAACAGTGATAACTTTCAAATCCATAACTTATTATGACCATATCTCGTCGTTGTCTGTGTAACACATCCTAATCCCTCTCTCTCATCAGGGCCCGCCTTCTCCTTCGGTACTGTCTCACTCGAGTGAAATGTTCAACAACTCGCTGTCTTGTCAGCTGCTCATACTGTTCGCCTTCTTGTAAAGCATTTGATTGATGGAAACAATCAATCAATATAATAATGTTGCTCCATTATTTCTGAGATCAGGAAGTGTCTGCGACTTTGTGACCGTTTCGGCCGTGTGACATTTGTTTACAATGTTCGGTGCGCTTGACAAAGTACAGTGTGAACGCTGACCGAACCAAATGCAACAATGTTGCAACTTCACCCCAGAATCGCACCAAGTTGACCGAACTACAGGTGTGAAAGCACCCTAAGTCTTAACGCAGACCACTTTGGACTTAAATTTAAGGTTTATATTCATCACCCCTTCAGCTGAGTCGAGTGATCAACTGGGCTTTTTATTCACTGATGAATGCTACTGCAAAAGACCCATGTGGTTTCATGGGCTACATAATGCATGACTCAGTCATACAGTATGTTTCACATGTGAACTAACGGCCTGCTTGCTAGCAGTTGATGTGTAATTACTTTGACAGTGTACTAAGGACATTTTTGTATAACTCTTAATGATTCTTGTAGAATTGGAACTTATAGCTGCACATTTTCAGAATGGTATAGATAAAGTAGTTAGTTAATCTGCATATCTACCTGTTGCCATCCATTGTTTCAGTTTAATGAGCCTGTTCAACTTGAATGCAATGCAGTCCTGTGCTGTTATGGATATTGCAAAGAAACAATTTCCAAAATGAGTCACCATATAGAAATGCTGCCCATAAAGTGAAAACACAAGTAAAATATATGAAGTTGGCTCAAAGCAATACTTTGGTACAATGTAAACCCTGAAATGTTCTTTTTTCCTAATGCAGCAGCAGTCCAATTCTTTTCCTTTTCCTTCCTTTGCGTGTTGTTCATTATCCCGACCAAATAGGATTAGGGACAAGAATTGGATCTTGTGGAGGGCATCTTGATGGTTGGATGAGGCCACGCCCCACCTCCACCACCAACCCCCTATTCCCCAAATTCAGAAGCTCATCCTTTCCACTACATGCAGCCCACCCTTGCGCGACAGCTCCCGTCTCGTGCACAGATCACACTTGTTGGCGGAGGTTGTTGGTCTGTGTCGGTGCCAGGCTGGCAAGGCTGTGTTGGCATGTAACCATGGTGTGGGGAGCGATCAGGGCACAGCTGTCAGAATGGAGAAGTCTGCTGTGGGTTTCAGCTGCCATGCAAGCTGGTTCTGGCTTTGCTGGAAGAACAGGGCTTTGCTGTTTCTGTCTCTTTGTTTGCTCAGTTCCCGTCTCTTGGTCTGTTTTGGTCCTGTCTGTCTCCATCTCTGCGCTTCTGTCATTCTCCCTCAACCTCAGATTTCCTTCTTCTTCTGTCTTCGTCTCCCTCTCTCAACAATGTGCTAGCAACATGGCTACAGGACTGCTTCTGGCGCTGTCAAGTCTTAGTCATGGGGAATGCTAAACTTCACGGCCTGCAGGATATATCACTCCTCCGACTGTCAAAATGAATTCAGGAGATTAAGTGAAATTCCATTTGTGATAGGAAATTATACACAGTTATCAAGACAGATGTTTTCCCAATGGTGATATTTTCCCCATTTTTCCAGCTAATTGACCTGATTTGAACCGAAATTTGCTGTCTAGGCTCCTTTATAATCACTGGTAATACACTATCCATTAAACCCCAGTTGCTGCAGTATATTTATTGGCTTGATTAGAGAAAATTTACAGTTAGGATTGTAGCAATCAAGACATTGATTGCCTCAATCAGTATTTTCTAGACCGGAATGACGAAGTGCCCTCTCAGCTAAAGCTTAGTTCCGAAGGACCAACAGGTTGTTATTTGACTCACGTTCATTCCCTACGTGGCCTGAAAAACTGCATACATGAATCAGGTTTTTACGTGGAGAAAAGTTTTGGAAAAGCAAACAGAGACATGTATTGCTGGAATAAAATAAAAACATGCCTGTCATATGGGAGCACTTAGCCAGATCACGGCAGTCCTCACGAGTGAGAGGACTGAATGACCCACAGCTTATTTTGGGGTAAATATCTGAGCTTGCGATGAAGCCGACACAGATGCATGAGCTGAAGAAGAAGCAGAACAGACAGATCCTTTCTTGATTTCAAAACCTCTTGACTTGCAGCTTTTCGACCCAGGAGAGAAAGGGGATTTGGCATTTTCTCATTGGATCCGGGCCCTTCCACATGTTGTGAATAGATTATTCTTGAGATGGTTGTTGGACGGCGGACGGTGTCATTCACAAGCTTAGATGTTTTGTCTGTGGGGTAATGTTTGTGTTAGGCTCTGGTTCATCTTGTCTTTACTTTACTGCAGAATTCCAGCATTGAATGGAGCTCTCAGAGGTTAAAGTCCTACTGAAATTACATAGCATTTTTTTTGTCTGCTACAGTATACATACAGACGGGTGATAAATTAAAGGAAAAACCCACATAACGTGTGGGTTTTGCTTGTTGAGCCACCACGTGCCACCAGAACAGCTTCAGTGCTCCTTGGCATTGATTTCCAAGTCTCTGAACTCTACTGGAGGGATGAACACCATTCTTCCAAAAGATATTCCTTCATTTGGTGTTTTGATGATGGTGGTGGAGAGCGCTGTCTAACATGTCGGTCCAAAATCTCCCATAGGTGTTCAATTGGGTTAAGATCTGGTGACTGTGAAGGCCATAGCATATGATTCACATCATNNCCTGTGGATGGGGGCATTGTCATCCTGGAAGAGACCACTCCCATCAGGATAGAAGTGTTTCATCATAGGATAAAGGTGATCACTCAGAACAACTTTGTATTGATTTCCCTCTCTAAGGGGACAAGTGGACCCAAACCATGCCAGCCAAATGCCCTCAACAGCATAACAGAGCCACCGGATCTGCATTCGTTATGTTTCACCACTCATTTATTCAGGTTTTTTCCCTTTAATTTGTCACCCGTCTGTATCTGCTCTGTAAATGATGTCCTCCTTGTTCTCCTTTGAGAAAAAAGTCAGAAACCAAAAGAGAGAAATTTATATTTTATAATTTTTGTTTCATGACAGTGCCCCCTAGTTTTGCATTTATTCAACAGAATACCTTTCCGGTATCTGTCTACGTAAATGGAGATGGCCAATCAAACCTTGCATAAAGCAGGGGAAAGGTGCACTGCTAACATCAGTTTGCAGATCAGTTTGCAGGCTAAACAGCTAATTAGCTGCTCAGCTGCAGCGCATTAAACAGCATGTAAATGTACCTGCAATGTCACCTCGGTCCAGTTAGATGCTGGTTACTCTTCAATACCACTAACGACACACTGTCTGCCCATCACATGTAGGCTAAAGCACAAGTTTGTTTTCTTTGTCTCTCTTCTCTATGGTGTAACACTGACACGGCCCTCCAACTGGCTGAGATGAAAGGTAGCTTTTCTGATATTTCCCCAAAGACCCCTTTTCTTCCTTTTTTGATAATAAAAAAACTATTAACAATAAATGTTAAAAAGCACATTGACATTATTTTTGATTATGACTACATGTGATTTCAGTTGGACTTTTAAATCTCATGCCAGAATGTTTGAAAAGGTTCCAGTTAAATGATCACTTGACAGTTTGATTCATGTGTGCTTTGATTGGATGACCAATCCACAAACTGCTTCTACCAACGATGGTCATCTGGCTAAGCTATTGGTCCCTCACATCTGTTTTACTGATCCTGCAGCCGACATGCTGACACATTTGACCAGTCCAAAAATCTGTGCAACCAGACCTCGAGCAGTCACTCAGTCTGGACACAATGCTTGTAACGCTGACATAGAGAGCCGATGTTGGGAGGTGAGGAGCTGTGCTACAGGGGAGGAAATAAAGAAAAATAGAGAATAACATAACAGTGTGTGTTTCCATGGAAACAGGAGACAGGATTATTGTTATGAAAGCCTTCCCTGAGGAGGAGAATGAGACTCAATGGAGCCTCTGGAGTGGGAACGACAGATCTGGGCCAAACAGAGAAGTAAACCACCTCCACGTGTCTTCATGTCAATAATGGGGTCTTCTACTGTGTTTAGAGACTGCACAGTGCACACTCAGCCCACACTGTTAGTGGAAGAAAATCTTTAGCTGACTTGTCTCTGAAATATTATATGACAAATTGTTGGCCAGAAAATCCTCCTTTAACTTGTTAATTGTGCGTGCTTTGCCGTGTATTTAGGCCATTATCATGACCAGAAGACACACCAGCAAGTTCTGGTATCTCAGAACCACACTTTCCACACCTGCTGCATTATACCTAAACATTGGAAGAGTTCTCAAATGTATAACCTTTAAGCAACCTCTACTAACTTCTCTACTACTTCATAAAAAATGCAGGAGTATAGAATAAGTAATGTAGCAAAAGAGATGACTTATTGTCCTTGGGGTGTAGCTTACAAAACTAATATTGCAGAATAAGCATGTGTGGGATCCATCATTGGTTCCTTTGTGTAAACACTTACTCTCCTCTGCCAAATGTGCAACAACTTATCCTAGAGAAAGTCTGAAGAATAAACCTACTTCCAAGTCTGCCATAAACCCATATGAAAGCCTCCTGTGCCAACAACGAACTTGACAAACCCGTGCAAATGAACCTGGAAGCAATCGCCACTGATTTGGACTCATTGAACAAAGACCACATCAGAGGAGCTAATGGATCGCATCAATTAAACTACACATTCGCAGCTGGCCGCAGAATTTCCTGATAGCAAATGTGCCGCAGCTCTGGGTTCTGTTTTTTGGATCTGGGTGCATTTTAAACAGTTTCTTTCCACCAGTGTTTCAAGGCTCGCACGCATAGTTGATATATAGGCCATGTGTGAAGTTTGGCAGCGCTTCAAGAACAATGACAGCTTTATTTTTGTTTATCAAGGCAATTCCCTGCTAATACCACTTTATCATCAAATGTGAAATTGCCCTCTTTTTTAGGTAATTGAGAATGGGTCCTGCTCAGTCATTTTGGTACTTGGGTACATTTCTCACTGATGGCAGTTTGGTAAACCAAAATGCAATTTTCATTTCTTCAAAAAGAAACCGAAGTGTGAGGTTGTTTGGGGACAACTAGGCTGCCATTTACAAGTTTCAGCTGATGGCAATGAACACATTGCGTTTACCATGGAAAGGTTCGGCATATGGTCACAATGTGTCGACACATTTGCAAGGGCCTGAACCCAACTACGCAGTGCCACTGAACCACAGCAGGCTGAAAAACTTTAAAAAGAAAAAAGTAAACACAGATGAAGACAAAATGCAACAGATTTGGAGGCACTCGGGGTAGACAATCTGCTGTGGAGTAGAATTAAATGCAATGGCTCAATTTAGATTGTAGATGTGAAGACAAATGATGCCAAGTCTGACTCAGCATCCACATGGCATTAGTCTTTTTGCATACAGGTTGCAAAAGAATACTCTCTCCAACTTCAGTGAAACTGTTTCTCTAATTATTAAAAAGGAAGACCTTGTCTTTCACCCATCTGCAATGAGTTGTGTGTTGAGCTGAGAGAGGATATGATGTGCAGTATATCTAGCCAAATTGGCGCAACTGAATCAGGTCTACTAGGCCAACATCTGGCAAGTACAGTACTGGCAGACATCAGATTAGTGTGTGTTCTCTCTGTCTTTCTCTCTGCCCTCTTTTTGTGTCTGCTTTGTCTGTCTGTCTGTCTCTTTCCCTGCGAGGGAGCCTCATTCTTTCTTTTTCTGTCTCGTAATTTGGGACAGTTTTAATCCAACCACTCTGGACAGTGGTCCAGCTGTCCGGTGTTAGGCACTGCATCTGTGCGCCACAACCTTTAATATCGTCCACTTCATGAGTCCCACTGACTGTTTTTTAGTGGCACGTAAATTTTGTTCTCAAAGCAGCTATGGTAAAATTGGACTTTTCTCATTTGAAACCTCAGCTTGTGTTTCCAGGCGAACCGGACTCTTTAAAACATAAATCCTCTCCTAATGTTCCCTCCATTGTGACTTTTGAGCCGGACGTGAATCAAAAATGCGTTGCATAACAAGAGGGAATGGAAATGTTCTCCACCCTCTGAGCCACTGGGAGTGAGTTTCCTCCATAGTGTACACCCTGGGATGCACCATCTTTCCCTTCTGTTTCCCTCCCTCCATCCCTTGCATTTGTCTAACTGGCTTCCCATTTTTAATGCTCTCTTGCTACCTCTGTTGTAAAGCCAGCTCTCTCTGTCCTGAGCCAACCTTATCATGGAAGTGGTCAAGCCTTGTTTGGACGAGGGGAGAGGCAGTAGGCTAGCTATGGCTACTGACTGACTCATCAAAGAAAGGATACTGTGACTCATCTGAATGCTGCAAAGTGGTGTGAGCCGTGTGTGTGTGTGTGTGTGTGTGTGTGTGTGTGTGAGCCAACGCTGTGCCAGACAGACCCTCTCAGTACTGTAAGACTTCACATGAGGTAAAGACATTCATGTCCCCCCTGGAAATGCCACTTCACAGACGCACATGCGTGTGAAAGGATGTCATTCTTGGACCACATGTATTTCCCATTTAGGTGGAGCCAGACACATTCTCAATCAGTTGTCACGGAGACACACCCACTCCCATTCCTACACCAGTCACTCACACCTATCCCTCACTGACCCCACTTTCNGTGTGATGTGGGGATTTGTAAAGGGATGTAAATACAATCTCATATCTGAAGAATGAAAAGTTGGTTTTTGGTTGTGGGAAATGATTCAGAGCCAGTCTTCGCCTTGTGTGAAGAACTCCAGGACTAGTTGCAAGGCTAGGCCTGATGTAACATACACACACACACACACACCCCCAAACTCACAGAATTCCGTTTGGGTCAATAATGGCAGCTACAGCTTCCTGTAGGTCCCCTGGAGACCTCATATGACTTCCTGCCATCTTGCCTGTCTTTCCTCTGCCTTCCTGTCTCGCCCAGAGACTGCTTCAGGATATATATACAGTGTATGTCTGTGTGTGTCTGTGTGTGTGTGTGTGTGTGTGTGTGAGCCAACGCTGTGCCAGACAGACCCTCTCAGTACTGTAAGACTTCACATGAGGTAAAGACATTCATGTCCCCCCTGGAAATGCCACTTCACAGACGCACATGCGTGTGAAAGGATGTCATTCTTGGACCACATGTATTTCCCATTTAGGTGGAGCCAGACACATTCTCAATCAGTTGTCACGGAGACACACCCACTCCCATTCCTACACCAGTCACTCACACCTATCCCTCACTGACCCCACTTTCTTCCTGTATATTTTGTTTCTCTCACATTTCAGTGTTAGTTTCTCTTGCCTCCATCTTTATCTCAAATGCAGACACCAACATGCACACTTTTCACCTCTCCACTCTCCACTCCTGCAGTCCATCTCTGTCTTCACACACTTCACCTGGATTGGACATATAGTCAAAACAACAGTAACAGGTATTTAGGTTTTCCCACACTGCTCTGACTTCACTACCATGTTTCTTTGCAACTCATTCCTCTCCCTTCCTTTACACTCTTTCTATATGGTGTAGATAAATATTTTAAATCTCCCACAAACATGGTGTATCATCTGAAGCCTGTTATGTCATACAAATGAATTTATATAAGCCATGATTGGTGGCAAATGTGCTAAGATATCTTCATCATCATAATCCCTGTGGGGTATTACAGTACATCATGCATTCGTTAACTATATGCTCACTTTCACCTCAAAGATCTACAAGTAATTCTTACTCTAAAACGGTGGCATTTAGAGGAACATTTCAACATTTTAGGAAATAGACTTTGTTATTTGTAAGATCTATCTCATGTTTGTGCGTTCAGTACAGTGCTGGTGTCAGGAAGTGTTTAGCCTAGCTTAGCATAACGTCTGGAAGCAGGGGCAAGCCTTGCTCTTTCCAAAGGTAAAAAATACACATACCAACGCCTTTAAAAAGTGTGCTTAGACAGAATACAAAGTGAGTTTCACCGTAGCCACCACGAATGGAGGCAAAGACGCGACTGTGCAAGTTGAAAATGTTTCAAATTGAGTGAAAATGTGCTTTTCTTGGGACTTTCAGATTCTATTTGATAATTGCATGAAGATGAGAGCAAACAGCAGAGATTGGAGTTGCTAGCTGGCTGCAGTTAAAGCCTTTACAGTCTGTAAATTGGCTGTTTGGGGGAATAAACACAGGCTGCACAAACAGCCAAGTGGGCAAGGTTGCGCGAAGAAGCATGGGCAGAAATTTTGCTTCACGTTTTGTCTGAACACTCCTTTAACTTCACTAAGTACCACATCGTATCTAATGCACAGACATGAGATTGATTTCTCATCTCGCTCTCGGAAAGAAAGTAAATAAGTGTACTTCCTAAAGTGCTTAACTATTTCATAATAAAATTGATGGTGGGTACAACTTTTACGATATTGTGTAAATGTAGTAATAACTATTTGAGCTTCACATACACACAGGTTAGACCATTTAATCCTTGAATGATGACATGAAATCAAATTCCTTCTACATGTGTTAATCAAGCAAATTTGTTTGAGGAAAGTTGTTTTAATCTGCTCTCTAAGCTCTAACTCTCTCTGCCACACCTTCTGTGTTACCTCAGCACATTTGAGAAACCCACCAGTCTTGAGAGACGGAAAATTGAATGACAGGGTGGGTCAGTCCGTCTGAGGTGGACATGACAGGCAAATCTCACAATCGCGACATCTTTTTCTAATTATTCGGCAGTTCTGGAGGAAATATGAAAGAAGACGTTCAGGGGTCTTAGGTATGTATTTTTCCCCCTCTCTAGCAGCAGGTGTAACAATATTAGCTTTGGTTTACCGGTATGTGATATCCCAACTGGAGCATGCTGGCAAAGGAGGACGGGGGCACATCAAGAGAAGGTTTTATACAGCAAGTGGAAACTGGTTCGGTTTTGTTTTGGAAGATTGACAGAGGCGCTGGGTGGTTTTTGGGTATTACAGTACTATGGTCATGATGAGAGGCCTTGTGATGCGGATATGGTATTGGAGCAAGTTTTGAAGACATAGGGGGCGGGGGATGGTGGAAGAAAACAGTGGGATATTGCATAACTGGAAAGTGAAAAGTCCTCTGGCTGGGATGACATGAACATTTCTCCATCCACCCGATGTCCTCATCCGCGACTTCATCTCTCTTTTCTCATTTCTCTGATTCAAATGCAGACCGGTACCACTTCTACCTGACAAAAACTAAATGAGACATGCAGTCCAGAGTAGCATTGGGGAGATAGAGGGAGCAAGAAGGAGCATAAAGATCAGCTGCCGGGCTCAGCTCCCATCTGGTTCAAATCCAGGGGTCTCACTCTCACTGATTTTCCCACCAGCTCTCAGTATCAGCTCCTCCAAGCAGCAGCAGCTTGGACAGCAGGGCTTTGACCCGGCCACCAGGCGACAGGCCAGAGACAAGCTGGCTTCTCTGCCTCAGTTTCTAAGCCTGGGGATGTGGAGAAAGGATGGTGGTCTAACCCGAAGCTGAAATCTGTAAAGATTGAAGGACAGAGAGTCAGAGGTTACATGTTTAGCCGCCACAAGATGGCTGCAATTTTTCTGCTTGACATTCAAGAGCATACAGGGTCACGAAAAATGGCAGCATGCATTTATTGTAGCAGGCATTATGGACCCTGTATGATAAGCTCCGGGTGTGAGGCACAATTAATCATTGAAATCACGTTGCTGAGATGAAAAACGCTTTGACCAAAGATTCTAAAGCGTCCTTGTGTTTTCTGTCTGTATTAGACCCCCTTGAAGTTCACACCCTTCAGATTTTTCCTTTTTTGCCAAAGCCACAATAATGCTGCTGCTGGTTATCCCATTGAAAGGACTGGGTGAGAGATGATGTCATTCTTCATAGTGTCGGATGCTTGGAATGTGGGCCACCTCAGCCCACCCCGTCCAGCTGAATGGATGAAAACAAACCCTGTGAATCTACTGGCCGGCTTTAAGGGGCCCCACCTCTGGCACCGGTAGCCATCTTCACTCTGGGGGGCCTGGGAGGCCCAGCACTTCTGGCTGACGTCATGGTAGCAAAACCATTATGATGAGATTAGTTTGAGCTTGAGCTCAAAGCCCTTGCGCTATAACATCTCATCCTCTCCTCTATTTTTGTGCTTATCCATTTTCAGAACCAAATAGCCCCTTTCTCTTTCTTCCATCTTCTCCTTTTTTTTATATCAATGCATCTCTCTTTCTGTCTCCTTCCTCCATCTCTCTCCTTCTCCCCTCAAACCTGATTTACCCATCTCTCCAAGACTTTACTTTTCCTGCCTGGCACACAGAGACTCATTTCCTGGTCTCATATGCATTTCAAAAGGTGCAGGAGGCTCCTTGTACCAAGCCGAAGAATTGAGCGGAGCAGCATGGTGAATATTAAAACGCTCCTCTGTAGTCTGTGGAGACCAGCTCTCAGTCAGACAGTGGGGAGGTCGGACAATCAAATGTCACTGTGTAAACTCCACTCACCCAGTGATCTGCGCTCACTGCTAAAATGTTTTGCTCTGTATTGTTATGGGGTAACAACAGGGATTGTGTCCTGAGTGATGGGGTGATTATATTCGTGTTTCTCCCTGCCATTACTTTAAATGGTGCTTGACATGTTTGTTTGTAGTGGTTTTTCTTCAATCGTTGTTTTTCTGCAATTTATCCTTGATGTGCTATAAGGAAATCTGATATAATACAAAGCAAAGTCAACTGAGTGGTTAGTGCAATGGTTTAAAAATGAGTACGATATGGATAAATCAACCTCCCTTGTTGTTGCAGGATGAACTGGACCTTACGGATAAGAACAGGGAGGCCATGTTCGCTCTGCCCAATGAGAAGAAATGGCAGATCTACTGCAGCAAAAAGAAGGTGAGTTGGTCTCTGCCTTACTTTACATCAGCTTCAATTTCTCTGTTGACTAGCTGCCTGAACCCACAGTTTAGAGCTAAACTGTCAGCAATGTATGTTATTGAGGGGCAGCTTCTTACCAGAACGCATTTTGAATCAGCTCAACCACACAGCCAGCCCCCCTTTCCAGCTTCTCATTTCTGCATTGACATAAACATATGCACATATTTTTTTTGCAGGCAGTACACACATGTAAACAGCACACAGTATGCAAGTGCACCCCCGGCCCCTGTTCCAAGACCCTCTCCAAATCTCCCTCCCCACGTTGGAGCAAGCAATTTCCTTGTGCTGCTTAAGAATTGTCAACATACCGTGGAAGCACTAGAACATTCTGGTTAGCCCTCTCTTTCACCCCTTTGTCCTCGCCAAAACATCTCCGTTCTCTTCATACCCTTCAGCGTGTCTCTCCACAACAACTCTGGTCTCACTTTGTGGTCAAATATCCACCAGGAAATGACGCTGTGCTTGGAGTAAAGGAGGGATTCAGCCCCCCCCCCCCCCCNNCCCCTCTCACTCAATAGCAAATTGAATAAATAGTCATAAACCCTCCCCTGTGTCTCTTTGCTAATTTGTTTTTTGGCTGAGGGTTTTGTGCTGGAAGCAGGGCGAGGATCAGACTCCTCCTTTCTTTTTCCAAAGCATGCAGGCTCAGTTTAGTTGATATGATAGACTCTGACAACCTTTTTAAAAAGGAGTAAACACACTCTGCTTTGTGTGTGTGTGTGTGTGTGTGTGTGTATGCGCGCACCTGCATGTGTAAAAGTTTGTACTTGTATTCAGGCCGGTATTGAGTTACTAGGAAAAAGAAGGGCAGTGGAATTGTGGTGTGTATAGAGGGATGTCAAGGCGAGGATGGAAGCTGGAGCACCGCATCAGTTCACAATGAAATGCAATACTGATAAAAATAATACAAAAGGAGGATATAATCTTTCGTCTGATACATTATGATAACCATAGGACTTGCTATTCCCTTTGAATAAATTGCATAGTATCAAAGGGGATTAAATTGTTGGCAGTATGTGTATTTGCATATGTGAACCCACATGAAAGGCGCAAGTTTAATAATACTCCAGTATCAGTTATTGAATATCTCGCTGACGCAACCGCAGACATTTATAAGGACTCTTTGTACTGTTGTAGAAGGTAGTGGAAACAAAATTTTGGCAACAGCCTGGCTATATTGGAACCAAAATGGTTTGCAGTGCGCGCTTAAGCCAGGTTCAGAGGTAGGATGTATTAGTTTGTCGTTCCTCCCCCATCTCTCCCAGTCAGAAATCATTTCCTCTGTGAGGCTAAGGTGAAAAAAAACAGTCGTGTGTCCAGGCCAGGAAACAGCGAGCAAAACCGGGGTAACAGTGCACAGCGGAAAGCCGGAGGAAAAACCAAACAAACCCCTCATTCATGGATAGAGGCGGCGTAATGGAGAATGAGGGGAAAAAAACAACTGGCGTGCAATATGGGATAATAACCTGCATGTCTGTGTGTGAATAAGCAGGCAGGAAGGCATGAATACCGCCCTCACGTGCACACACCCTCACAGGCATGAACAACCATATACGCAGGAAAATGCGCACTTGCAGGTTATTCAGACATAACCTACGCTCGCATACACCACACAGTAGTGCCCTGTGTTCCTGAGAATTACAGCATGACAGTGATTTGAATGGAGAGCAGAGGACAGCAGAATTTCCCTCAGCCGTTCCTGTCAGCGACAAACACTGGTTCCCTTGTTTCCTCCAGCCAAGCGACGGCTCCAGTTGTTGTGGTTAGATAACACTTGGAGGGAGCCGCTGAGAGCATGACAAAGGGACAAACTAACTTTGTTCACCTGCAAAACAAACTGACCAACACATTTACTGCAAACCGCTCAAGCTTTGCCGTTCCCTTTCTTTGCTCTCCACTGAAGATCTCCGTTTTCACATAAACTGAAGAACTAAATGCTTCTTTGTGGGTTCAAAAAAATCTCCTACGTCTTAGGCTAATAAAACCACTTAAACCCCCTAATTCACAAAACATTTCAGATATATTTTCTGCAAAGACATCTTGATATAAGCTTAGAAAGTGTTAAAGCACCATAATTAAATGTTTAGCCATTAGAGGGCAGAAGAACTTGGGAAGAAAACGAGTTGACAGACACACAACCTAGTTAGTTAATAATCACACAGACACAGAGTAACATTATCGTCCAGTTTGAGTTTAGTTTTTGGCCACCTGATGAATGGAAGACCAATATCCACTCTCGTTTTAGCACTGGTTTGGTCTTCCTGAAGTCCTTAGAAAAATATTTTGTTCTTTTGCATGCTAGTTGTAGACATTCTTTTCCAGGTAGTTGCTAATTTCGTCTGTCTACTGTTTGTTGCTGTGCAGGTACCATACAGTGGTTTTATTAGAGCTTGGTTGCAGAAAGTGTCGGCCTGCTACCGCTAGAAACGGGCTTGATGAGCAGTGAGACAGAAGCATACATTAAATGTTCCTGCTGTACCAAAACAAAGAACTAAGAGGCTACAAAGCTCCACAGGACTGCTGACTGCTGAGTTAGCTGAGAGTTCTCTGTGGGTTTGTCACTAAAGAATTCTTTTTCACATTACAAAGAATCATTTCATGTAATATTGATTCATGCCACTTTAACATTGATGCCTACATATCTACAGAACATATGAGTATATGCTCATGCTCAAGCCTGAATGAATGAAATGAACAAAAAATATGGCTTCGGTCATAATTTATTTTAATTTGCTTTAATTTACATAATTTACACCCCAACATCAAACTCCTTATTCAGTAGTTTTGTTTAAAGATGGAAGTTTTAGTTTGTTTATCAGACACTGGGCGTCTTACAGTGTGTAGCTAATACCAGTCAGCAGTGATGTAAGGGAGTTAGTGTAAATATGGTCTCTGTGTACCATGACTAACTCGAAGATCTTGTCGAGGCCATTGGGCTTCACATAAGCCAACTGTATCTGCACCTCTGATCTCAGCCACCCAGCCACAGCCAAGGGTGTTGGGTGTCTATTTGTGTGTGTGTGTGTGTGTGTGTGAGAGAGAGTGGACTTCATTCTTGCTAAGCGTGAGAATGAAGGGATAGCTTGTATACATGTTTAGTGCACAAGTAAAACAGAGATGGCATGGGTAAATCTCTGTATGTGTTGCATTCCTGCCTGTGAGTGAGGGTGGTTGCATGTGAATGTGTGTGTACGCTTGTGTATACTTGTTTTTGCAAGCATGACTCCAGCAGCCCCCAGGTAGAGAACACGATGTAACATCTAATAGCTCCTGATAATCGTTCAGCCAAACAGGGTCTCCTGACTCCCATTAGTAGCGCTGCACTGACACACACACACTGTGTTTTCAGCCCATGATCTCACAATATGGCCCCTTTATCCGTGTCTAAACTCTGACAAAACTAGCATGGATGCATCATCTGCTGTCCTAAATTTCCCTAAAAAGAGGATTTTCTGTATAATATCAGTTTTGCTGTCCCAAAACATCCAACTACATGTTATCCTCATCTCAGATGCTATGAGTGGAATGCCATTGCTTAACATGCGCCGGCTGATGGTACCATATGCACCCACTCATTGCCCTTTCCTCTACGTGGCAGCAGCTTATGTCTTCATTTATTAGCCATGTGTGCTTTATCCCCATCATTTAAACTAATGTGGCCCCAGGCAAAGATTTCTGCTTGAGCATGTGCTAAAACGTGTGTAACATTAGCTACCTGTAAGAGGCGGCAAGTTACATAATCTTCAAGAATTCAATATCCTGTCCATTTCCTGCCTGTTTAGGTGAGACTTTATATCCCGGCTTCCATAGATAAATATTCCCCGCGGAGAGATTGGCTCTTTGGAATGTCGGACAATCCCCCTCGTTGCGCAGACGGGAACATATTGTGGTGACAGCTGGAGCAAAGAGTACGGAAAAAATATTGACTTATATATATACTTAAATAACAGCTAATGCATTCCGACATTTTGCTGTGACAGGGTGCTATTGTAGTTACTGGATAGCCCATGTGCTACTTTGTTTACTGGGCCATACAGGAATTATAATGTAAAGAATTTGGTGCATGCAGTTGGCATATTTTGGTGCAGTTATGCCTTTTGTTTCTGGCACATCATATATGTACAAGTGTTTCACCAGATAGTCAAATGGACACATTTTAGCTTCATGATCGAACTTGTGCTCATTTGACCTTGCTAAGGAGCTCATTAAAGTATCTGTGTTAGAGTATTTTGTCCTCTATATCAGGTGTTTGCTTCTGAAATTGTTTGCAGAATATATAATTTTGAATAAGAAATCCAGACAAGTCTTGTTTTGTTTTGATTTGCAATTTAACAGCGATGTGGCGGATGTTTTTTGCAGACTTTTTTATGTCTTGCCAAATGCAGTCTCTTCCAATTGGGCTTTTTTCTTTTTAAATGCTGTCCTTTGCACTTCCCTCCTCTGTTTTATGAAGTGGTCTTTGAATATACTGAATTTCATTCAGTACTGTGCTGCTTTCCGGTGCTGTCATGGTTTTGGACATCAAGCCGCCACCTTACAGACAGGGTCCCCCCAGGCCTCTCTGAGTACAAGGGAAGAGAGAGTGAGGTGCCCGACAAGCGCTCCCATTGCCGGAGAAACTGGAGAGATCGTGAAAACATGTTAGCATGTCACTCAGAGCAAATGTGTAGATTCTGGCCTGTCTGAGACCCAGAACAGTTGGATTACACTTGAATGGGCTGCTGGGCCAAGTTGGCTGCCAAAGCCCAAAGATTGGAAAACGTGAAAGTGAAAATATTCCGTTGTCTGATCTTCATTGTGCAGAACATGCAGTATGGCTGTGCATGTGTGCAACAGGGTCAAGACCAAGCACATGTTGAAGTCAACAGGGACCAGGAATCAGCACATCAGCTTGTAGCATGGAATTTTTTGTCTTTTTTTGCTTATCATTTGCAGTCAAGCAAACAGTAGAACCCTCCCATGACACTTCAAAGTACTTCTGGGTTTAACTGTGGCCAAATAGAGTATTTGGATTTTCAACCCCTGTTTTTCCTGAAACCTGGACTTGAAATGTATATGTCCATAGGTTTGTGTCAGTGAAATCTTAATTCTTAAGGTGGCTTGTTGCATGACAGCAGGGGGGCTGAAATATGTAATTCCATCTACTCTTTCAACAGGTGCCTCTGCAAATGCAATAGCCTGCCAAACACACAGGGAAATATTTTTGAACTCTGGCTTTAGTCAGGTATTTGGGTCTTCAGAGAAACAATATATCCCCGAACAGATGGTTGTAATAAGAGGAACACCTTACAGAAATATACCTGATACACTGCTGGGATTCATGTCCTCCTTTGGTGCAACTTGGGTTGTAAATCATATTTAATGTCACCAGACATGAGGAATGTACAGTGTAGTGTAAGTGTGTAATTGCTGTAATAGAATGATGGGGTTGACCTTAAACTGTCGCAGCAGAGCACACGACTGGAATGTTTTCACCCAGAAGAGGACCATAAGCAGAAGAGCACTCAGTATACATACATATAAAATAAATGTACAGTGCAATCATACAAATGTGTACAAATACAGACAAACACAAACTCTTTCTCCATTCCAAAAGCCTGCTGTTTGCACTTTTTGCATTTGTAACAGGCTCCATTCTTTGGAGTCTGGCTTCTTATCACGAGATTTTAATACCGTCATCAACTGTGATTAACTTCCAAAATGGTTTGATTAAGAAAGCAGCACACAAGAACAGACTTACCATCACTTCACCCTTTTAAAAATTCCATTAAAAGGGCAACTATTCAGGAAGTGCATGGACTGATATGACTAGGACCCCCAAAACAAACCTCATGTTGTAATCATTTTTCATTTGTCCAAAAACAAGACGAAAATTACAGTACTTTACTTCGGCTTGTGAAACTGCCAGAATAAATGTTACATTGGACTCAACATGTTTTTGAGGGCGTGTCGGCAGCGGTAATTCGGCTGAAGGGCCAGAGAGAGGCAGTTAAGTTGTTAATCTCAGCGTCAGGATCTGTCTGGCATGGCGTCCCGTGCGTGTCAGCAGTATAGTGGAAACGACGGCCAGCTTGAAAACACAAGCTGAGTAGTACAGTGAGTTCTATTGTTTTTGTTTTAGTTTAGCTCTTTAGCTTGAGCTCAAATACTGGCACTGAGTGCTGTAGATCGGAAACAGTGGTCAGTATAAAGACTGAAATCCACATTGACCAACCTTATACTCCAACCCAAAAAGCTGTAGTTGAGCTGTTCGAGTGTTTATGATTCATAAATCAGTGGATTTGCTGTTTCTGCAGCTCATTTCTGTGTCTATGTGAAGTTTATTGGGTTACCAGAGATAATAAGAGGATTTTATGTCTGGGGACAATCCATTCAGGCTGGTCCCAGAAAGAAGTTTGTCTGGCTTAATCAACAGAAAAGTTCATTTTCTTTTAGCAGTGTAGTGCCACCATGCAAATATTGAAGCAGCATTTTAGAAAAAGGAGGAATTGGGTGTCACAAAATATAGATTTCCCATTGCAAGAAGGAACACAGAGAGAGTTGACCAGCTTTTGCTGCGGCATGAATGCCCTTGTAGTAAATGAAATTGTTAATGTACAGTACTTGAAGTGAGTTATGTAAGCTATCAGAAAGCTTTGTTTGACCCTGATGACTGCAACATAGTTTAATTGACAATCTCACAAATAATCTGTCGGTGGAGCATTATTACATTAACTTTTAGAATATGCTTATTATTCTAAGCAGATGTACTGCCATGGAATGATTTTGTTTCTTTTGTTATGATCTTACATGGAGTCATTTCAGTTGATGGATCCAGCTAACTCCAGCTACCTGCTCCCACAGCTTTATGTAGGTTTTAGTAGCTTTGTGCAGGAAGGGGACCTGAACCTCTGTAATGTCAGGAATGTCTGTGATATTGTGCAATATATTTTAGCAATCAATAAATGGAATACCAAGAGGAAAAGAAAAGAACCCTGAGGTCAGTCATGGCCCGGCCCTGACCACCACATGTATAAAAAAAAGAGGCATTTAATGAATTTCTTCTTAGTTGTTTTGAATCAGAAGTTAAATTGTTGACATATTAAATAGATATTTAAGATATTTAGATATTTAAAATACACTTTCAGCATTGGCAAAGAATTTCTCTAACTCTTACCTTACAAAACTATCAAATTTTGCATTAATGTGGCACACTGTAAGTTTCCTACTCTCATTGATGTGCACGAAGTAACAAGAACAACAACAACCACCAGTGCTCTAAGCCCGGGTTAAACAAGACCAGATGTGAACGAGGAACATGGTCTCTGTTTTCCCCTGTGCCTTGGTTGCTCGTGGCATCACGCTTCCTTGGATTGGCCAGGACAAATTGATCTCAGACAGAGCTATTGGAAAACTATTGTGGAGTGCATTTCGTTCCTCAAGGCAGTTCTTCTTTCTTTCTTTCTTTCTTTCTCTTTTTCTCTTTGTCCATGTGATAAAAGCTAAGACAAGTGAATACACTGAGATGTTGACCCAGTTATTGTGGACTGGACTGCCTGATCTATTTAGTTTTCATGTTGATGTTGAAGTACGCAGCTAAGGTAGATGTGGAAGAATGACACTAGCAGAGTGAAATAGTTTGACTGTTGGTCCTGTTGCACACTATACCTCACTCTGTACTCTATACATTATTTTCAAAGTCCCACTAGCAGCCCTGCCCTGAAAAGTTTCCAAAATGAAAAAGGGTTAATCATCTGTAGTGCATAAATGTCTTCTGTAAATGTCACAGCTGTCTGCCCCAATAGATTTTGATATTTCTCATACACAGGTGGAAATTTTGGCCTAATGGTGCCTCTAGTGGACGGGTCAAAGGTTCACCATAAACATTAGGATTAATCTTCTTTTTTTTCATGGCAAATTTCATGGAAATCCACCAATTTATTTTTTGGACATCTTGTTATGGACCAAAGTCTCAGTCAAAGAGCAATTTTGACCCGATGGCAGTGCTACAGGAAAGGAGAGTGTTGCTGGAGTTTTAACCCAGCCCCAGGATAGTTCAGGGCATCACCATAATCACTACGAATCATATTCCGGCTGTTTCCCCCAGTTAGAGAAACAATTGACCAATCTGAGCTTAGAAGGCAGGATTACAAATGGGGACACTATCTTACTACATAGCAAGCTCGCTACCGAAGTCGGCCTAAAGAAATAACAACTCTTAAAGGCTGAATAAGTGAACTGAAAGTAAGTGTGATTATAAGGCCACTGCTGGGGACTGCTGGGAAGTTACAGTGGGTTTCAATATGCACTATTTACTTGCCCCTAAATCAGCAGAGCTATACTGTAACATTTTTCAAGTGATTTTAAAGTGACTCAATCTGTCTTTGTGTCCATGCACAGGAGCAAGAGGATCCCAACAAGCTGGCCACCAGCTGGCCCGACTACTACATTGACCGCATCAACTCCATGGCTGCTGTAAGTCAAACACATTGTCTGAACGTCTATTCCCCTCTGTTGAAATGACCCAGATGAAGGAATATTCTTTGTCAACTTTATTTTACTATTGCAATGTAATTCACTTACTTCGGGCATCTAACCACCACTCCTAAGAGGTCACTGTTCACTCGGTCATTCTTTCTTAGACTCCTCTCTTAGCTCGCTTTTTATCGTCTCCCTGCTGACTGCTTGTTATATTCGCATGACCACATTCCTTCGCTGTGACCCCAGCATTCACACACACTGTGATGACAAACAGGCCATTTAGACGCTCAGCAGTTCAGTCAGCGGGATCGACTGTCAAAGACAGAGAGCAAAGCCAGGATGACAATATTCATTATTTCTAGTCAGTGTGGCTGCCAATATAAACAGCATGATACCATCACATCTTCTACCATGATCTCAGTATCATTTTAAACATCACTGTTATGGGAGTTGTATTATTTGATTGTTCATTTGGCCATTTTGTGCCAGTGACCTCTGACCCTGAATCCCTATGTGGACGACAAGTTGGCTCCCAGATGTTTGGAGACCATAAAACATGACATTTTAAGAGGGGTTCTTTAAGGATGACATGTAAGCATGAAATGTAGAGACTAACAAGTCATTGGGGGAGACAGTCTTGCAATTCCAGCAAGAGCTTCTTGTATCAGTAATGGACTTTTCAACATTCCACTAGGTTGATTTTGTTGTTGTTGTTTTCTTCTTCATCTAGCCAAGGAGACCAACACTTAATACATTTACAAGTCTTTCCAGGCCATGGATCAGATAAACTGTTCAACCATAACTTACGCAGACCACCATAAACATAGAGCCAAAAATCAATGGCATTTAATATCTGTTTATTGCCATGTTGCTTGTTTTTCTGACAAACACGTGTGTAGCAACAACCCGTGTTGAAGGTTGCTATTTTTACAGCTGTTTTTGTTTACTGGCTCCACTCAGGGGACAGGAATGAGCTACTTTTGAATGGTGCGCTGGTACCTGAGCTTAGCGTTGAAGTCTGGAGAAACAGTTTTACTGTCATTCTCTTAATGGCTCAGGCAGCACGCGCACACACTCTCACATGGACATACACAGTATTTTAAGTGTAGTCAAGAGAAAGTGCTGATTTGTGAGTTGCCAAGAATTTAAAATCCGCCAGGGCTGTAGCAGTGCCTCTGTGCTATCAGGTGTCAGACATGCTGTCAGAGTTATGTTTCAGCCTTTCTTTTTCTTTTTCACGATATCTACTGCAAAACAACCTGAGTTTGTAAGTCATTTGTATACACAGTATACAGTATAGAGTCTTATTTATTTTCGTAAAACAAGTGTAAAATTGTGATGAGATATTTTCACTTTCTTCCAATGGTTTCACTTGTTCCAGATGTTTTTCTAGAAAGTGTCAGTACAAATAATTACACTAACATTGGAGAAAAAACTTGTTTCAATAAAACAACTGAAAACAAATGTATTCACATTGTAAGCACATAAAATGGTGTTACATCAATGGCAGAATTGGTTTTGCTTGCATAGAGAAGATTAATAGTTTATGACTATAAAAGATTAAATAGCTTGTTGAGAAAGATGTTTTTGCTGTCTACATTCCCCTTTTTGTACAAGCAGTCTCTTGTTTAAGCCCCACTTTAGCAGCGTCTCCCTAATTCGCCATAACTCGACCAATTTCCTCCCCCTCCTGAATCATTTTTTCACTCCCACTATCAGTCTTCCATTTTCTCCACCTCCGTGCCCCAGACAGTGTCTTGACAAGAGCGCAATTTAAAATTTGGAGGGCCTCTGTTCGTCCATGACTTCATGCCTTGGCTCTCAGGCGAGCTCACCAGGGGCAGCCCTTCCACAGTAGCTGAGTTATTGGATGAGCTCATTTTCGCTTTGCCGCCCGGAGAGATTACTGTACAACCAGCATCGTGATGTTCATTCATAAAAACATGTCAGAGCCTTGAGGTTGTTCGTTGGCCACAGAGTGATAATTCAAATGTCCTCGTGACTCTGACAAGAATTTCTGTAGCCTCGCTGTATCCAGGGTAGTGTGTTGAGCTTCAGAGCTCTTTCCTGGATAGGGCTTTCTGTAGATAGACAGGAATGGAGATCCAACACAGAGGCACGGCAAGGAGGAACACCTAGAACTCAGATATCAACTTCAAAATATAGACTCAAAACGGCATTACATGATTCTTTCAAGTGTTATAAACCTATTACATTTAGTGTTGTTGCTGTAAATGGATTTCTAAATCATTAAATGATTGCTAATGTTGCTCCGTAGCTGCTGTAAATAAGCAACTGTTTTCTAAGAAGTTCGCCATATCAACTTAAAAGGTGACGATAATGTCAGTGTTTTGTTAATAACTTATTTCTGCTGCCCCCCAAGGGGCCAAAAAAATCAGTTATTGCAGTTTTAAACTGTCTGTCTTAAAAATTACTTTTCTATGCTAGAATAACACTGTAGCTTTTATCAGTACTTTATAAGTAAAAGACGTGATTGCTAACAAACTAACTGGCATTCAGAACTGTAACTCTATCTTCTTACACCTGCTAGTTTTGAAAATGCTAGAGTTCCCCTATAAATTGACAAAACCCTATAGAAATGTTTTGGAAATATGTACTCACATCCTAATGTAAGAACAGCTTTAGTGGTAGTTAGCATTTTAGTGGGTCAAATGAAATCATATCTATGTGTTTAATATGCACACATAACACAATGCGATAAAGGAGAAAAGACTGTGGTGCAGAAAATGGTATGACCACTTCACAATTAAAGGCCAGTAAGTGTGTTTATACAAAGATGTTATTTCCACTTGTTTCCTATCACATCATTCTACTTAATTTCAGTCGTCAGTTTCTAGCCACATAGGAACAATAGAGTAATAGCTTAATTAGGTTTTGTGCCTCTGACTTTGCATGACTATTTTAGTTAAAATAATGTTGTTTGCCTTCATTTATATTGAAAAAAATGCTTTTTAACTTGGCGCATCAGTGACACACATGGTCCAAATTAAGGTTTTGATGAGCTGCACTCATCACTCACTCAGTTAATGACGCACTGACGACTAGCTTGGAGGCATAGTTCTGGCTCTGGGGGGCACTTCCCATAATAAGAATTTAGGGAAGTACCTTCTGCTGGTTTACCAACTGGCTATAATAGTATCCTTATGTGCATGTTGGCCACAGGTTCGAATGAGCTTACAAATAGCAGATGTAGGAAGGAGCCATTTGGCTAGACTCATTGACACGGTGAACTGGTTCGCAGCACGACCAAATCATTCACTCTCCCCAACACTTGTTGTGTCCAACTTCCCATTGACTGAACATGTTCGTTTAGAGAAACAGGAGCCAGAGCCTTTACTTCTTGGCACAGGGTCCATGAACCATCTGGACTTGAGGCTAAGTCGACGCGATGGATGTTTTGACTGCACTGTTTCTAGATTAAACATTCTCATACACCGGACAGACCAGAGCTGTTGTTAGGTAGTCAATGGGGTCCGGCCACAGGTAGCTATGCAGGTGCTGTTGGTCCACAAAGTCGTGTCTTGCTATGGAATACTGCACCCAACTTTGACCTGTATGCCTTTTTAAGGGTTTAAGGATTGGAAAACAGGGTCATATTTAAGCAAATATTTTTTCAGGCAAATTAATGGGCAGTCACTGCGACTAGCTTACTCCACTGCTGAAACACACACTGTTTGAACCTTAGTACTTGGCAGTGAGCAGCCATGGAAAAAGCCTGGAGAGGCTAAACAGAAGCCCTGTGGCCCTGACTAATGGGAGCACAGCAGCTCTTTGATGTTGCTGAGGGGAGCCTTTAAGTGATGCAGAAATGCATTAACACTACCGCCGGTTTAAGTGTTTTTTTTATGATTTGTTGTAAGCTTGATTGGAGCTAATTGCCTGCATGACTTATTTTGGCATGTTGTATAGCTTCAAACAGTTCTTTAAAAGGAAAATGACATTGCAAGGGGGGGCCTTAGCCTATAATGAGACTGTGATTATCTGCGATGCTAGGACTAATTGAAACCAACACATTAACTTGTAAAGATGAGGAAATATGTACTGTTGCTGTTTTATTGCTGCCAAATTAAGATTAACGTTCATGTGTTGACACAGTAGAAACGATGAATTAATTAAAAGTGAGTTCTTGCCAGCAGGTAGCTTGCCCAGTGGCACCTGCTATAAAGCCAAAATTCTGCAACATTAATCAGCTGTGTTTCCACTAAATTCCATTTTCATCTCATTTCTCGCCATTTCTGCAGATGCAGACACTGTTCGCCTTTGATGAGGAGGAAATGGAAATGAGGAACAAGGTGGTGGAAGATCTAAAGACAGCACTCCGGACTCAGCCAATGAGGTAAGTCATCCAACTGAACTGGGACCTTTTCCTGTGCAGCAGACAGTACAGAGCTTTGCATTGCTCGGTTCTCCTACAAGTCCTACATTCCTGCTATTTGATTTGTTAGGTAGGTAATGTCTTTTGTCACAGCAGGATTACAGGGAAAAACAAAAAAAAAGCCTATTTAATTACTTCCAATTGAAATACGCCCAATTAATATTATTTTAAGATCTACTGTATACTCCTATTTTTTCATCTCCTGACATGGTCATCAGCAGCTGGTAGGCCTCACTCATCACCACAAAGAAACATTCAAGGACACTGGACAGCCCTCTAATACAACCCGCCTCCCTCTTCCCTGTCAGCAGCTCCTTTAAAGCTATCCATCAACCTGTGCCTGTTGTGCCTGTATGATGCGGTGGTCTGGACCAAAGCGGAGTTGTTGAGTTTTCTCAAGGGGAGCTATGAAGTGACAGACCTAATGTGCAGGGTGACAAAAACCCAGAGCAGCCTTAGTGTCTGGGTCACGTCTGGGTTGTGTGTGTGTGTGTGTGTGTGTGTGTAGGCCAAGTGTGTGTATGTATGGGACTTGTTTGCATCTGCGCATGTATGGCTATCTAAACCACTATAACTGAGAACAAGGCTGGTAAGCAGCTTGTAGAGCACAGACACATGGCAGGAAGTTGTTCTGCCAAAGTAAAAGTCATTAGAAATGTTGCTGCTTCAGGCCCTTCAAAATTCTTAAATATGCATTCAGATGTATTCATAATAAAACATTTCTTGTGATAATTGCACAAAAATAGACCATTTGAACTTTTGTATTGTGTGAGTATTCACAGCCTCTTACTGATGTTGCAGCCCTGTATACCTTCATTAGGGTCACAAATGGCCAAATGTGAGCATTCTTTATGCAGGTCCATTTTCATTATCAGAAGTCACAACAGCTGAATGTGGGGATGGAAAAGCCCACATTAATTGGCTGGAGCTTTATTTTGTGTTTTTGACATGACATCACAAAAAGTAATTTAGTATTTAGTTACACGTACTTTTTTATAAAACATCATAAATCAATTTAATGTTGTGAGATTAAACATTACTCCCTAAAATGTGGCAACGTTAATATAGTGAAAAGATATTATGGTTTGATGGTCCATGATATGTTGTTTCAAATTCTTACTTTGGAAAAGGTTTATATGGCATACTGTGTTTGTGGGCAAGTACAAGAGATTAATTATTTTAGTTATATGCTGAGACAGGAAACATGAGGAGAGAATGAGGGGGATAACATGCAACAAAGGCCCCCAGATGACAAAGTACTGTATACCAAATGTGCTGAATAAATTAAGGATTTAAGATTTAGTTAAAAAAAAACAAAACCCTGTCCTGTCCCTAAAACTAATTAAAACAATTAACCATTTGTTCCAGAAACCCTCTTTAGTTGTATTTAACTGAGGGAGAAAAATTGGGGATACACTCATTAAATCTGATTTATCACCTAAACCTGCTCTTATACTTCCCTCACCCATTCCATACAGGGACTGCAAATGTGGCACATGCACCCTGCTTAACTGAACTATCAAAATGGACTATTTCAGACGTTCAGGGTCAGGAAACAAAATTCCATTTAGTGGAATAATGTCCTGAACACTACATATAATTGTATAATGTCATTACCAGCTGTTGCAGTAAAGCATATATAGACTCAAACAAAAGACAATTGCAATATTTTTTTTATTGGTAACCCTGGTGAAGTATAGTGCAGAAACTTACTGTACTCAAGAACAGGAACAGTTCAAGTGTGGGGCAGTTTTCTGCACATTGCTCATTTGGTGTGAATCTGTAAATGTAGTGTTTCAGGATAATTATGCACAATCCAAAAAACAAGCAACATTTGTCAGGACTTTGACGTTATGAATACTTCCTTATTCAGTGGCAACTTGTTGCATTATGCAGTTCAAACTGTAAATATGGTACATGATCAAAAAGTAGTGGGCTGAATTTTGACAGCATGTGGAAAGGGAGAATAACTATCCTAGCGCACTTCGGGTCAGTATTGATTCATCCTTTTTTGCACTGTTGTTGATAGTTTGCAGGTTTTTTTGCCACTCTGTGATTCTCTCTTACTCATTAACTCCTTGTATTATATTCAAGTGTACTTAATTTACCTCAACAAAGTGGCTGTAACGACTCAATCAGCAGTATTCAGTAATGCACCTGCACCCATGCACTTCACAGAGTGAGTTATTGCTAATTAGCACACAGATGTTTTTCGTACTGTAGCAGTGTTGTGGGTAGCAGGTGTGTCCCACAGAAAATGGGCGTTCAGGGAAAGCCTGGGCAGTGTTTTAATGTGTGACTAAGTCTCGCCTTTGTGACAAATGGGCGGTTAAGGGAAAAAACGATGGCTTTGTGCTTGACAGCTCAGATGTCTGGGGGAACTGTGTGGTTTAATGCGGCTATCGGCTTCACCTAAACATCCCCTTTATGTGTCACTTCTGTGTCCCTGTGCGTACATGTATACTGTGTGCCGTTATGGCAGCATTTTGTGAGACATGGTGGTGTCTGTCCGTATTCAGCTTTGATTCATGGCTGCCTTTGGATGACTGCCTGAAATGGCCTCCCCTCCCTCCTTCCCTCTGGCATTTCAGAGAAGCAGCTGGGCCTGGTTGTGAAGAGGTGCCCTTGTGCCCTCAGCCCGCTCTGCAGGGACACAGGACCCAAACACATGGTAGACATGCGGGGTGCCAGGCAGAGCGCACAAAAGCAGCGCATTGTCAGCAAGCCACCCACTGTTGTCACTTTGACGTACAGGCTGATTAGCCATTGAAATGACAAGGTGACATGTACGGGTCATATATACGTCTATATGGAATGTGATATTAAAGTTATTTAAAGGTGTATATTTTCTTTATCATGCAAACCTTGACCCCCTGGAGGTCACTGAGGCCATTTCAGTTCCTCAAAATTCAAACTGAAAAGTGGTGGTATGCGACCCTTTTGGTTTGTGACCCCTTAAAATAAAGAAAGGTCTACCTATGACCCCCCTCGCATGTTATGGTTGTGGTGTGTACATGAGTTTTTAGCAGTTAAACCAAAGTTTTTTTTCCCTTATAATATTATTTCATTTTAAGAATTTTTGGAGGCTTGAAAAGCTGATCTGCACCAATCAGATGTGCCAGATCAGTATCGATACTGATCTTATTAAGTAGATCAGGTCAGATCAACCATAACATGACTATATCCAACATTGCCTCCAACAGTGAGAGGAGGCAAGTATGTTGTTGCTATGAGTGATCCTGTACTTCGCAGTTTACCAGGAATTGTTTTAATAGTTACAATTGTTAAACCAATTTAAAGGCGCAGATGTCTTATTTCAAATTAAAATTTCATTAATTATAAACAGCCATAAAATGAAAACATGTTGAAAATTGGCTGAATTTCTCTCCTATCCAAATTTACAGCTTCTCTCATTTTCTCTCCGCTGGCAAACAAAGCAGTTATTGCTTTGTTTGCCAACTGTCAAACGCAGTTTGGACCATCACACTTGGGTTGTGTGTTTACTCCCATAAAGCTGAATCTCAACTCAAGTGGGCATGTGAGGGCCAATATGCAAACACAAACTGCTACAGCCAGCTGTGTAGTCAGATCAAATCTGCACAGTCTGGTGTACATTTCAATTTAGCTTCTAAATATTTGAATATTTGCACTCTCTTGGGGTATTTTAACTGCACATGTAAGTGTACTTACATAAGCGCTGTTGACCTATTGACTCATCTGCACATCTGCACTGATGTTTATGTCCTGCTGAGCATACTGTGTGTGCATTCTTGTATCTAAGACGTGACGCTCCTCAATCATTGTCATTTCCGCGATGAAATAACTGCAGTAGGACAGGAAATGAAGCTTTCCTGGAGGTCACTGAGGCCATGCTGGCCCCGAATGCATTGCAGTCCCAGGTTCATGTCAGTAGAGCATTGCAATGCTTCCCAAGACAGCTCTCTGGACATTACTTCTGCAAATCTCTTCCAGCAAGAATATTGACTTGAGTTGACTGCAGCCGCTCTCCATGCTCCTGAGTCAATAGCCCTTTGGAAGATTCGGGACCACCACATGCAAATATTATCCTTCAAAACATTTTGCCGCTGGATCTCTCAAAGGTTCCGCTTAAGAGAGAGTGAACTTTATATCTGTTTTCACATATTACCAAATACATTAGTGGGGGAGTGGAGTATCACACCTTTACAGAGCCTTGGATCTGTGTTTTTGCTTCTCTCAGAGCGCAGATTTCTCACCCCTTGGTACTTAGCATTTAAGGGGGAAATGGAGAGAAATGAGGTGGGTAGATAAAGGCAGGTTTAAAGAGACTGAGACTGCCGGTGAGGGAGGTTTGTGTTGGAATGGCAATAAACAGATAGGGGGAAAGGTGGTTGTATTCTGCTCTTACTTTGATCCCCAATACATTTGGCTTTTCATGTAATTATATCCATCCTGCTTAAAACCACATACATACAGTACATGCAAAGAACAGCGTTACAGGGAGGTGAAAAGTTTGTGTTTAGTTTGGTTGCTTCTCAAATGATGTGTACTATGTGCAGGGATGGAAAGAGTACTAGAATATTTTACTCAATGAAAAGTAAAATTACTTGTGTAAAAATGTACTTTTATAGTGTTACATTTTTAAGGGGGGAGGGGGAGGTTAAAGAAAAAATGTTATATGAGTGTATATGATAGGACTATTAAATTGATGAACACCTTTAAGCTACAAAATAAAGTGTATTGACGTGTCAACATATACACTAGGAATGACAACCGGAATGACATTAAATAAAAAGGGGCTATAGACACTGTGGAGGATGCAACAAGTGTCTGTTTGTAAGATACTGTAAGGGTATGTGTACATTGGTATACATTGTAGCTGGTTGTGGTACTGATAGCATGGGGATGCTTGTTTTAATTAATTTATTATTATTACTTATTACTTGATTTCCTAAGGTGGTCACTGTATGTGAGGTAGGGTTCTTGTTTTTGTTTTGTGTTAGCTCACCAAAAAAAAGTTCCTCGACTCTGTCTTATGCTTAGGACCAATAATGATAACCTTAACCATAACCCATCATGATGCCATCCTTAATTTTATTGCATTGTTGTGCATTTTTAGTACTGCTCACAAACTGCTAGGCCCGGCCTGGGTGCGACCACACCCCTCCCCCTGAAGGTATGCATGTAGAACGTGTATTTTACAGAATGTCAGCTGAGTGCAGGATGGCACCTCTCTGGATGTGGAGCTCCGTCCTCATGCTGCTGCAGCCACATCAGCAGCTTCTCCTCTGCTACAGCTGCCGATTTGGCTCCTTTCTTTTGTTCCATTCTTACAGTTTATCATGACTTATTCATGTGACATTTGTTCTTGCTCTGTAACAGATGTAACTTGAAATGTAGCAATACTTGAAATAAAAACATGAGTAAAAGTAAAATTGTAAATACTAAAGTAGTACGCAAGTAAACAAAAAAAACAAAAAAAACCCTTTGTTGCAGTAACGAGAGTAAGTTACTTCCACCACTGAGTAGTTTCAGATTAATATCTGTGTGTGTGTGTGTGTGTTTGTGTTCGTGGATTAATAAACAAGTCACAGCAACCATTGTGAAAACATGGCCCACCCGGTCTAAGTCACACACTCATACACACACACACAGACTTCTCCCTGTAGATTTGACGATAAACCTAGTCCATAAGAGCCATTCCCTCCATGCCATGATATACTATACACATCACAGATGTGCACCTTGGCCAGGGGTTTTATTGTGTTCTGTGTGTGTGTGTGTGTGCGTGTGTCAGTTTTATGTGTGTTGCCCTTTGTTCAGCTGGGCCGCACATCAACTTAAATTTATTTGAGTGAGAGCTGTGGTGATATCGTATGACTTCTCTTCCAAGCGCTGCAGACACCTCGGTCACATAGTTTAAAGCAGCACATCTGAAGAACCTCCTGGGCCCTTGTCCACACTCTAGCCCTTTTATAGTAGAACAAGAAGTGTGCGCATATGTGTGTGTGTGTGTGTGTGTCCGTGTGCCTGGGGGTAGGTGAGTGGGTGTTTGAAAGAGATGTTAAGTGTGTGCGAACTTGGTGATTAAATGAAGGGCGGAAGAGAGGCAGAAAGCACATGATCACTTGAGTGTGTGTGTGTGGGGAAGTTTTGCACTCTGATAAGTTTGTATGGTTAGGCTTTGAGGCAAGAATAAACTCCCGACCGACTGTCTGCCACACAGGGGTTCAAAAGTACACAGTTCAAAAAGGCAGGATGTTTTGCCTTTGCAGCTAAAACCTTGAAAAGTCGAGTTGTTTGGAATGAATTTCTGAATTTAAATTTGAGCATCTGGATTAGTTTTCTGAACTGTCCTGCTCATTTAAAATATTGTCTGCCTGTGGTTGAGGGGTTTCACACCTTGGCAATTACATGACCCTGAATGTTTTTGACCGCTAGCTAACAATTTGGCATTTAACAATCATCAAAAAAGTAGGTAGTATTTAAATTGCTAACCTAACCATAGCTTGACCATCCCTGGCCTTGACTCAACACACACTGCAGTCATTTTTTGCTTCACTGTCACTTTTGTTTAGTCTCGTCCAATTCCATGTTATATTCCTCGCTTCTTTCTTTTGTCTGTCTGATGAACTTAATGTGTGTGTGGTTGGCTCGGCCTCTGTATTGTTCAGCTCTGCCTGAGCTCATATTGTACGCAGCCGTCGTCAAGCTCTCGCTGTCTTGAATGCAACCCCAGCGGCTTTTCAAGTATGCAGTGGTTGTTCCAAAAAAAAAAACCCCAGGAAAAAAAAAGAAAAAAGCCTGCACGCCACTCGGCTGAGCGTGAATGTCAGCGGATAGGAGAAGACAAGAGGAGACTCCAAAGTCAGAGGAGATGGGATCCATTGATTCAAGTGCTCCCTGGAGAGAAAATGAAAGATGGGGGAGGAGGAGAGAGAATAGTTGTATGTCAGCCTACTGGAAGGTTTTGTTAACAGTACAGCGGATTAGTCACTGTTGAATGTCCTTTGACGAACCACGCATACGTGTTTGTGTGACATTTTTGCGTGTGAATCGCATCCACACACATGCACTTGCATGGGGTTATGGCGCATAGGATGAGCGCACGCATTCGTGTTTCTGGCGCGCCGTCGGCAAATCAGCAGAGTGAAGCAAAGTGAAGCAGGCAGCGAGCGAAGCCTTGAATCGCGTCCACCCTTTTGAACCCAGACTCCAAGAAATCTCTCACCCTCTGCTTTCCATACATTAATCACAAGGATGTTCAGCTTAATTTCTCTTCCAGTATGAAACCTCTCTCTCTGAGGTGGCCCCGCAAGTCACAGACAGGCTTATGGCTGTGGCTGCCTTCTCTGCTGGCCAAAGACTTGTCACTGATATAAGATGTGTAACTTTAACAGCTGGATCAGTCAGCCTTGCTCTGGTTCCAGCGTCTGTGTTACATCTGAATCACGTCATATCTAATATATTGGATTTAGTTTTCGCCACCTTGGTGTTGAGTGGAGGCCGAGACTGCAGCGTCTGTGCTGAAACAAGAAGCACATTGTCTGCTGAAAGGTTGTGTGTGTGTGTGTTCTCTATGATCTCAATGCATTGTCAAGGAAGGACTGTTTGCATGCATGTAGTATGACCTTCTTGATCTCATCCAGGCACTGGTGGAGATCAGAGGATTATACGTCTTTAAGAGATTTACTGGTCATGCCAGGTAAAGTGTGTGTGTGTGTGTGTGCGTGTGTGTGTGTGTGTGCGCGTGTGTGTGTGTGTGTGTGTGTGTGTGTGCTTATGTATGCATCTGCTGGAAATCTGGGCCTGATCGTGTGTGAGCAGGGGAAGAGCCATGGCCTCAATGTATAGGAGAATAATTGGATGATTTACATTTTTTGCGTTATGTGCTTTTCCACGCCTGCCCGAGCCAAGACAGAAGTGGGAGGGGATGGAACTTCTGACATCAAAACAATGTATCTGTTACAATGAGTAGCAATAAATCTCAACTCTCAGACCCTCTCCCTCTTTCCTCGCTGTCCCTTCCACTCTCTGACTCCATCCTTCTTTTCTCTTCCTGTGGTCGTCCTCGTCTCCTCTCCCTCTGCCTCTTTCGCTCCTCGCACAAGCCCCCATTTGTTTGAAGTAATTTACGAGGCCTACCAGGAATCTTAGTGAGTGGGAAGGTCATTTACAATACAGCCCACAGTGTGCTCTCTAGATGTGACATCCCTCAATGTTTACATGTCCTGCCTGTCACTCAATCAAGGCATGCTTCTCTCCCAGAGAGGTCAATGACTCGCTGCTTTCTAATTAGTTTAGCTAATGAGAGTTGTCAGTAGGAGACAGGAGGAACTTGTGTGAGTTTCACTTGTAAAGAAGCTATTGGTAGAACTTTGATGATTTTTCTGTAGATGTGGAGTGCATTAGTTCAGTCAACTCAAAATAAATAAATATGTAAATTAGTAGTGAAATGATTCATCCATGAAAGGGGCAGTCAACCAATTTTACACATAAAGGTCTGTTTCCTTGTCACTGGGAGAACCTATTCAGCATGTGAAAACAGTGGCTCTGGATGAGCTTTATTATGTTACTGCACAGTCTTCTCTAACTGTAGCAGTGTTTGTCATTTTAAACTGTATTTTGACTCTTTAAGCACATTATGTCACTGTACCCTCCTTATATTTTACTTTATTCTGAATCTGTTCTCAATTTCCCTCCCACCTCCTCCAGGTTCGTCACGCGCTTCATCGAGCTCGACGGCCTCACCTGCCTCCTCAACTTCCTCCGCAGCATGGACTACGAGACGTCAGAGAGCCGTGTCCACACCTCCGTCATCGGCTGTATCAAGGCCCTGATGAACAACTCCCAGGGCCGCGCGCATGTCCTGGCCCACCCACAGAGCATCAACACCATCTCGCAGAGCCTGCGGACGGAGAACATCAAGACCAAAGTGGCGGTGCTAGAAATTCTGGGGGCGGTGTGCCTGGTGCCCGACGGACACAAGAAGGTGCTGCAGGCCATGGCACACTACCAGAAATACGCTGCTGAGCGGACTCGCTTTCAGGTGAGGGAAAGTGGTCTTTATCTCAAGTGTTAGAGGTGCAAACAGATGTCAAGTCACTTGAATTGTGGTCATGTCTCATTGTACAAACATACTCAGGGGGCCTTTGCAGGAGACATGGGGCAGACAGAGATTGTGGGGAAGGGCAGACAAAATATTTCAGAGTAATGCTCAGATAAATCAAGCTGTGGTCATTTTGTTAAGTTGGAGACTCGTGCTGCAGCACCTCAGACTGCTGGCCTCAGGTTAAGTCAACACTCTGGCCGTATTAAAAGCAGGTGAGGACATCCAGAGTTATGGAGGTCAGTGTATGTGTAGTGCTTTAGTGACTAGCAGGACTGAGTCAACAAGCCACATCTCACACGTCCCCCCAGGGTGTGTGGTAAATCATGCCACCCCAGGCTAAGCTAACACCACAGGAGCTGAGTGATTCCAAACCTATGAGGCATTTTTAATGTTTGTTTGAGTTATGATTAAGCTGTAAAAGTATGTTGCGGGTCAGTGTAAGAGGGAACAAAGGGTGTGAGAAGTGAGAACAGTGTTACCCGGTTCTCTTCAATGTTGTGTTCTCAGTTTTGATAAATCAAGATTTCTTTTTCAGTTCAGTGACATGTTCCTTTTATCTCTGACAGGGTTGAAACATATTTCAGATCAAACATACTTGCTGACTAACTTTCCCATTTGTCCTGACCATGTAGACGCTTCTGAATGAGCTGGACAAGAGCACAGGCCGCTACAGAGACGAGGTCAACTTAAAGACTGCCATCATGTCCTTCATCAACGCTGTGCTCAACGCTGGAGCTGGGGAGGTCAGCATGAACAGCCATATGCCTTTTAGATTACACCTTATCAAATATAGGTATTTATGTTAGCTTTATGCTAAACTTAGCTGGGCGTTAACAGAGAGGAGAGAGGTAGCTTCATATTTAACGCATAGACATAAGAGAGGTGTCGATCTTCTCATCCGCCAAAGAACGAATAAGCATATTTCCCAAAATGTCAAACTAATCCTTAAAATTCCAAGAAAAATTCCAATTCCAAAAGTCCAATTTGAATGGGATTTATTTCTCAAGGGATGTTTGTAATATTGTGTGTATGCACACAAACACACACAAACTTCCTCCGATAATTTCACAAGTGCTAAGATGTTGTTGGGAATGATGAGTTTAGATACCCAGGAACACGCTAGATATTTAATTACCCATGTCCATGAGGTGTCTGATGTCCCGTTATTACCACTTGTGGATTCAGTGCAATTTTATCATTCCCTCTTATTGTTTTATTTGTAGGACAACCTTGAGTTCCGCCTCCACCTAAGGTACGAGTTCCTGATGTTGGGCATCCAGCCGGTCATTGACAAGCTCCGAGAGCACGAGAACGCCACTCTGGACAGGTCAGTGCGAGACCTAATAAGCAATCCATTCATAAATGATCATCCTCCTCAGTAATAATTCTGCAGTGCAGACCAGCAAGAAAATACTTCACCCTTGTGTTTGGTTGAGATTGACTTTACTTCCTTATTGTTTGGGGTCATTAAAATCCAATATGTTACTTCTAGGTCTGACTGCCTGTTGAACAAACTGTTATAAAACTTCGGTAACAGAAAACCAAACAGATTTATTTGAGATTTGCGAGGGTTAGTGCACAGATAAAGAGCATACTGGATGTAAATCCATTGTATTTTAGTGTCTGGGACCCCAAAAAAGAAATAATGTGTTATTTTCTGTAGTGGGCTTCTTAAACATATAATCAGTTCAAAATCATGTTTATAATCAATTATCATACAACTGGGAAAAAATCATCAAGTATTAATCTGATAAAGACAGCCCTCTTCGAGCTGTCAAAGAGGGCCCGGGTCTCTAGGACCCCAAACACAGCATTAGGGTTAAATGAAGCTGCAGTAAATATTTTAATCTCAGACTGTTATTTCTCTCTGTTCAGGCATTTGGACTTCTTTGAGATGGTGCGGAATGAGGATGACTCTGAGTTGGCCAAGAGATTTGATATGGTGAGTAACCTAGAGTTACTCTGAGACAACAGTCTATTTTCTTGTCTAATATCGGTGCCTGCACTTCTTTGGCTGTATGGCTCAAATGATCCAATGTCAAGCAGAGCAGAGACTTAATAGTAATTCAAGACTTTTTGTTAATAGACCCATGTAGATACTAAGAGTGCCGGTGCCATGTTTGAGCTGATCAAGAAGAAGCTGAGCCACACAGACGCCTACCCCAACCTCCTCTCCATCCTCCAACACTGCCTGCAGATGCCCTGTGAGTAGCTACATAACAAGGATTTATCATTACCACTGTATTAAAATGAGTAAATCAAATCTGCACACAGGTTTTCATGTATCTGAGGTCTGGAAAGATTCATCATATTACATGCATTACCAGATGAATCATATCTGGAGTGTACTTTCCATCTTAGGCCAACTTTTGATATGGAACTGATACCAATTTATTGCCATTTCTGTGTCTCCACACCCAGATAAACGTGGCGGTGGCAGCCTGCAGCACTGGCAGCTCTTAGATCGGATCCTTCAGCAGATAGTCCTTCAGGACGACAAGGGAGAGGACCCCGACATCGCCCCTCTGGACAACTTCAGTGTTAAGAACATAATTCGCATGTAAGCGGAATCTCATTATCCTCAATCAAAGCGGATATGTCGCGCAGGGGCAGGCGCACACCCTCTGCCCATTCACAGCTGGTGGCCTGGTGATTCAGGCCAAACGGAATACTGTAATTCATATCATTATAAGAGAGAACTACTCTTGTGCTCCGTGCCTTTTTAAAAGCTTCCGCTTGTACTCCGAAGCTGCAAACACGCTCTCAATTCTGGAAAAATCTTGTGGGTAATGTATGCAATCAGCATCACTTCTAACTAAAGATCAAAGATAACTCTGATATCAACATTATGCGCTTTTATGTCAGAATGTTTGAGGCATGGCTAGAAGGCAGAGAAGCACTGGAATATCCCGAGTTGTGCATCAGAGCTTTAGTGTAAGGAAACATTTACAGTATTCATTTGTGTGATAAGACCTGTTTCAACACTCTGGGCCTGGCTATTTTTTCTTATTTTGGAGCTGTTGTGCCAATGATGGGAGCAGAGGATGTGACTGCACAGGAAGGAGAGGTGAAGTGAAGGTGGCAGCAGGGGGTCGTGAGTAGAATCAGAGGAAGACTGTGAATTGGCATGAAAGCGGAAGGCGGAGATCAAAAGGAAATGGCTCTAATCGCATTAAGCGAGGAGGCCGGCCAAGTCAGCCATGTTTAGGTGCGGCGAAGCAGTCACTTGGCTTCATGTTAGAGGAAACAGGGTGAAATAATCATTTTTCTAAAGGAAAACCAAGCATTATGACTTGGAAGTAGATGTTTTCTGTATGTCATCATGGGCACAGTCTACACTGTCGCTCAGAGAGATTCAGTTCCAAATGATCATTGACATTTGCTGGTTTTTGTGGTTTGGGTTTCACTGAATTTTGAAACTAATCTGGACTTGTGTTCAGGAGCCAAAGACTGCGGTGTGTGTGCTGCGTCTAGGTAGTGTTAAAAGATGGCATTCAGGGCTTTGTCCATACATTTGGTATGCGTTTCCCCCCACTGGTTGACTTCAGTTTCTCTTTCTGAGGTGCTGTCATTCTTTTCTTTCACCATCTTTCTTCTCTTCCACTCTCCACTTTTTTGTTATTTCTAAACCGAGCTTCAGATCAGTGATGAATGTGTTTAGTCTCTGCCGTGAAAGCACCATAAAACATGTAGCGTGGTAAACCTTGGCCACTGCTAGCTCCTACGTTGTTCACTAATTCAGCCACTATTGTTTGTGCAATCAGCTCACGTAAGTGTAATTCTTTCCAGTAGTGTACAGTGAGTGAACTTGGACGCGGCATCTAAGCCTGGACGTCTATAACTGTCCATTGCAGATCCATCACAGCGGTCAAATCCTATCCCTCGCTTTACATTACTGCCAAAGTCTTGTTGTGTTTCCATAAAGTCTCCTCGAGTAAATTATGCCTGGAAAGAGAGAGCATAAACTGAGATTTCCTCATTGTTTTGGCTGCATGCCGGAGGCCCTGGCGGTTAACGGGTAAAAATGTACAGTTTGTCTCGTGCCGCGGCGGCTCAGAGGGGGAAGAGGGGGGATGTTAAAACAACTGTTAAAACAACTGGAAGACAAAGTCATTCATCATCTGCGGTCACCATAACGACGGTTCTGACTACTCAAACGTGTGCCTGACCCAAAATTAACACTCTTTTATAAATCACATTTTTTCACAGCTACGTAAAGGTATTTATTTGACTAGTCAACAGTAAAGCGATTGTGTCTTTCTGTTTTAATGAGTTGGATCCATGGAGCGTTGCTGGAGCTGTAATTAAAGCAATACTGACTTTGTAATCAAGTTCAGACAGTCCTGTTCACTAACACATCATTTAGAAGACCTAAATCTGATTAATAACCTATTTGCTTGTAAATTGCCTTGTGGATTTCCTCTTGTGAATTGATTACGAGCATTTAAATGCGAATCATTACAGTGAAGTTACTTTATCCTTATTGGCAGTCGTACTTCAGCACTTTCCCTGTTCAGTAGATCCTTCTCCCATGCTCTTTCTTTCTCTCATTGCTTGTGTGTTTGACACTGAAACTGTCTATTCTCTCAACTTTAGACATGGCTTCCACCGATGCTCAAGGTTTCACTTTCCAATCTTTCTTCTAAAACGAAATTAATGTCTCAAAACACTCCATTTGATAATCTTTTAATTTCTCTTTCATTTAGTTTTGATGTTACTATTTTCCACTTACACCCATATGCTTTCTCCCTGACTGCCTCATTATCAAGAACACTAATTTCTCGCATTAGTTGATCTCACATTTATATCAGAACATCAGTGTAACCCTGTTTAACCTCAAGCTTCAAGCCTTACCAAGTGCCAGAATGTATAACTGAACAACTGATTTCAGCCCTGCAGGATTTATTTTAGCACTAATGTCGCAGCTTAAAAGGGCAAACTGCATCAACCCAGTCAATGCTGGTAATGAATTTGAATCCCTCTCACAAAAAGGAAGTCAAGAATTATTGTCGGTCATCAATGGATTTCCAGTCCAATGATTGAATTTCCTCAAAATGCTCTAGCCTGACTTGGTTGGACTGCAGTTGACCCCCACATGCAAGCATTTGGTGCAAGGCTGTGCTCAGGTTTTCTGTCTGTTTGTGTGCCCGTGCTTATATTTGTGTGCCTGCTTCACAGGTTGGTCAATGAGAATGAGGTGAAACAGTGGCGAGACCAGGCAGAGAAGTTCAGGAAAGGTAAGACTCGTTTGACACTGCACTCTGCAGGTGGAAAGAGAAAATGCATCATTAACTGCATCATGCATTTTTATCTCCATGAATCAGTTTTTTTAAGACCTATAAATCACGATGAGTGTGATGTACCTCTTCCTGTCTACATTTTCTGTCTGAATCTGAATCATATGAACATATTTCTGCCCCACTGTTTCCTTTTTAGATCATGTAGAGCTGCTAGGTAAACTAGAGAAGAAGGAGCGGGAGTGTGACACCAAAACCCAGGAAAAGGAGGAGATGATGAAGACTTTGAACAAGATGAAGGACAAACTCCAACGCGAGGGAGTAGAGCTTCGCTCAGCCAGGGAACAAGTCTTGGACCTGTCCTCACGCATCAATGACATAGCTGTGAGCAGTGCTGCTTTTTACACTAGGTTACACTATGGCATACAACATGCTGTATCAGTGATATGCTGTTCAGTAATCATGTAGCTAATTGCTCAGTGTATGTTTATCTTATTAATGGACATTTTAATCTAAATGAGCTTTTTCCACTTTTCTACAGTTTACCTAAAGAAAGGTCACCCTAATGAACACTGTTTAAAAAAAAATGCTCCAGAATTTAGGGGAAATATTTGGATGCTTTTTTTCTGCAAATTTCTGCAAACCTCATTCCACTGCATTCACCACAGAGATTAGCACGAACACTAGTGGAAGGAAGAAGAAGTCAGTGTTGCCTTCCAACAACTCCAAAGCTGTCATAGTTAGTCGTTGCACATGTATGTGTGTACAGCATGACACGGGTAGCAAGAGATAACGACACACTGTAACTAAACACAGCATCTCAGAAGTCCTGTTGTCATTGTCAAGTTGCTACGTCTGCATTTCTTTTTAAACCTTTAATGAAACCCAGCTGAGTTTTGGATGCATTGTTGGCTTATTGCTAGCTAACAAGATACAACATGTAATTAAGACTGGTCTTGGAGTTGTTGGAGGGCCTGTTTTTCCTTTTTTTTTTCTCCCTGCTTCCAGTCCCTGTGCTAAGCTAAGCTAATTTTGTTGGGATCCAACACAAGTTTAAATTAATATCTATCTTCTTATCTAACTCCCAATAAGACAGTAAACAAGCATATTTTTTTTTACAGTTATTATTGGTATTTGCCTCTGTTTTAGGCATGACACTAATATTTAAAAAAAAACAAAAAAAA
>NTHP01000061.1:711313-725144 GCA_003416845.1 Oplegnathus fasciatus
AAAAAAACTTGTGACATGGCTCTTAAACATGCTTTTATTTATTTGGGAGGGTTACACTTATTTTTTGATGACATCTAGCTAGCTCTAGCATTTACTGTACGTCGCATTGGACAAAAGTGTCCACCAAATGAATGTAATGTAAAGTTATTCAAAACATATAATGACTTTATCTTTAATTTTCCATCTCCCCTCCTATAGGGCGGCAGTGTGTCTTTCCCGTCTCCTCCTCCCCCGCCTGGTGGCCCTGTGGCTCCACCTCCACCACCTATGATGGGTGGCTTTCCTCCGCCTCCTCCTCCACTACCATTCAGCTGCCCGCCTCCTCCACCACCTCCTCCTCCACCCGGAGCACCGCCTCCTCCGCCGGGAGCCCCTCCAATTTTCGGAGCCCCGCCTCCTCCTATCCCATCTTCGTTCAGCTCAGCGACCACCATGCGCTCCAAGTCCATCCCTCAGCCTTCTCATCCCCTGAAGTCCTTCAACTGGGCCAAACTAGGAGAGGTGAGAGAACAATGAGAACATCTGCTTTGCCAAACTATAAGTGTGATAACATTAAAACTTTAATTCAGTTGAAAGAAAAAGTCTCATTTTGTAACTGTGTTCATGAATAACGACAAAGTAATTCAAAGCATCTGTTCTTCCCTGATTTGAATAAATATCGAGTACTGAACAAAAAACGCTGAACAAAAATTAGAAGTCGTATGTTCAGTGTTAATCAGTGTTTTAATGTTAATTCCTTAATTAATTCCTCTTTTCAGAATGTGATCAATGGCACCATCTGGAATGACATCGATGACCTGAGAGCTTTCAAGATTCTTGACCTTAAGGACATAGAGAAGATGTTTTCAGCCTATCAGAGACAACAGGTTTGGATTTGTGAGCAAGTGGGATACAGTATTCCTGAATGCAGTTTTTATGACAGTTCAGTATGTGTATGTTTGTTTGGGCAACATACAGACACCGAAATCCATTATACGCCTGGTGTTTTAATAACTGTTAGAGTTGCATTTGAACTTTGAACTTTGCCTTGATTCTTCAACGTGTGTGTATAAGTGAGAGTGTGTGTGTGTATGTGTGTGATGGGCTGAGGTTTGGGATGTTGTAAGAGGACTCTTGAGAGTGCCAAGGGTCCGGCTCCAGGCTAACATGAGCAGCTGTTCACTGCTGAATGCCTTATTGTAGAGATGCCACAGAGCCCAAGCTTTGCCCTGGTATCTGCAGAACATTTGTGTGAGAACTGGGGAACTGTCTGGGTCCTCAGGGGCTCATGGATGAGGGCAACACAGAGGAAACAGTCAACACCACTGAAGTCACGAGGTGTCACGATACAGGAGACTTTTTACTGACGTGAACGCACTAAAATAAAGAGGCAATTGACCTTGTTTAACCAGGGACTAACTAACAGGATAATTGCAGTATGCACGCCTTTGGGGCGATAGCATACAGTACATAGCAATTACTTCCCTCTGTGCTACAAACTAATTACACACCACTTGTCATGTGATAATATTGAGTGCAGTTGCATAAACGGATATATTTTACTGCCTCAAATGAGTTTAAGTGGAATGTTAATATGCACTAATTAGTTTCTAGTAATCACCGTTTAAAGCAAGGTCTTTAAGCCTCAATGGAAGAGCAACACTTAACCTCTGTAGAGGCATTACCATTGCCGAATTCCTTTATAATGTATTTTACTGCCGTGCTTAAAAGCCTTCTGACAGCTAAAAGCACAACTTCTCTTTTCAGGCTTTTATTAAAGAGTAATGGGTCGTTTGAGGTTGTTGCTGACAGTGATTTACTGTGGGTATTTATTTATACGGAGCAGGTTTTTATTGGCAAAGGCCAATGCTTAAATGCAGATCTCTATGGATATAGCCACATAAAAAAGATCTTCCTGGCTTTGACAACTCTGTTCCATTTGGCAAGAGCGAGATTCAATTCAACTGGACAATATTGCGATGTTTATACATGGCATAATTGCTTTTTTAAGCTCGTCATTGGTCTTTCTTTCAAAATGGGCTTTTGTTTACATTTGCCCTCCGCAGGATTAACACGCTCATTTCTCATGTTCTTGTTTTTCCATGTCTAGACAGATTTAGATGCTATCAAAAGAATACATTATAGCAATCATGACCTCTTTAAGAATACAGAAACCAAAATAGAACAGAGGTTGAAAGCGTTTTTGTTCACCTATGCAGCACAGAGATATTTCAGTCTCAATATAGATTTCATGAGCCCCTGATGACTTGGACAGTAGATTATCATCGTTTGTTCTCACAGAGGGCTTCCCAGCTTCAGCTTGCAGTGTGCATAGTTGTAGTTCTTTGCTCTAGCCACCACTTTTTTTTCTGCTTGAAGTGCTAATCTTTGCATGTGTTTTCAATTTTTTTGTGTCTCTCTGCACTCTCCGACTGCCTGGGCAGGACCTGCTCACTAACCAATCCTTCAAACAGGTGAGTTAAAGGTCTTCCAGCATCTTTATCCCTTTGTTACCTACCTTCACATCTCTATCACCTTCTCTTCTGCGATGCAGCAGCCAGCCACAGAGGCCAGTTAACTGTACAGTAAATGTGTTATTATGTGACTTGTCTCGCGTTGTAGGACGTGTACACAGTGCTAAATGTTTGCTGTTGTTTTTCTTCTTTTCTTTCATGCGTACCTTAGTGTTAAAGCTGCTCTAATGAATCAAAAGAATACACTATCACAATCGTGAACTCTTTAATATTACAGAAACCAAAATAGAACAGAGATGTCTAGCTTCTTTCAGCTCAGTGTTTAGCCGTCCGGTCCACATCTTTACTGTTTTGGTCCACTCTCACCACTCTCATGGTGTCGCCCTAAAAACCCACTGTATACTCCCTGCTCAACAGCAAACAGCAGACAGACAAAGTTAGCAACTAGCTGGTGAACATAATGAAGCATTTAGCAGCTAATGAGCCAGATATTTCCCTCAGGAGATGGTAGAGACCATCGTTGTGTCACCAGAAACATGATTCCAGATCAATGCTAATGTTGCTCCGTGTCGGCTATATGTGTAAATAGGCACCACATTCACTATATCATCTGTGTAAGGTGATAATATGTCAGTGCTGAATTTATAGCCTGTTGTGATTAAAAAAGGTGGTTAAGTGGTTAAAAAAATCAATTACTGCCGGTTTAAAGACATGATTTAAACCACTGTATGAAATAACAGTGTAGAGTATATAGCAACTGGAAGAAGGTGTGTAGCTGCTGGGCTGTAGACTTGGACAGTTTCCCTTGGTGGAGGGTCAGGTTTAAATGCAGCATTAATCTTCATTATCACTGCCTTATTTTTTCATTATCATCCCCATTTTCATCTTGGTTATTGTGTTGATTACCATTATTACCATCATCGTCTTTCATTGCCTTAATTGTCATAATTCATCATCATGAACTGAGCAGGAAAATCCTGAATTTAAATGCGGCCACTCGCATGTTAAAAAAGCCTTCACCACCATGTTGCATTGAAAAAAAACGAGTTCAAACACCTGACCACATTTTGATCACGCCACTTAATAACTGTTACAAAAGATGAAGGGGTTAGTCTCCAGTTACACTGGGTTGAGTGCACATGCTATACACAAGTTCGCAAAATTGCCTTTAGCGCGTGGGCAGAGAGGGCTTTGGCAGGCCCAGTGAATGGGAGTTGTCCCCCTAACCCCGTGCCAACCTCTTTCTGCTGCCAGGCACCGTGGGTCAACACAGGCATGGAAAACGACATTTTCTTTACAAGCCGCATCTGTTTTACATACGTCATAGCCAGCAACCTCGGAAAGGACATTTTCTGGCAAGCAGGAAACCAGCTCGGACCATAAATAGAATGTGTTTAACGTGCAGCCCCAACCAGTTTTCTCAGACATGTATTCTTTCCCGCTTGTGGATTTTTAATACTACATTTGTGTGAAGCTTACAAAAATATCTGATTGGCCTGAACCAAGCTTTGAGCAGTGTTTCCTGTTCCTCTGAGAGGTTTTATAGTCCTGCCTGCATTGTGTTTGTAGTGGTGAGTCCCAGAAGATTTTTCGCTTCCACCGGCATTTTTTATTTCCATGGCTTTTTTTGATACGTTTTCATATACCTTCCACAATTCAGTCCAGGGTTTATCATTTTTAATGAGACATGCGTTATGACCTCTGAGAACTGATGCGTGACACTTAACATTCACAGTCAGTGACTGCAAAAGCAGGTCAGGGAACTTGACCTGCCAACTAAAGAATTTGGCTGGAGTGCAACCTTTTAGTCTGCGCTTGATAGTGGCAGTGATCAAAATGGAAACAACAAAATGAACAACTGGCCTTGGTTCCAGTTGTATGAAAACATTTTTGAAGTCTTCTTTTTTTTATATCTGCTCCAAATTAACGCATTGTTAAACGCTTAGAAGTGGTCATGTCATCTCTCAACAAGATAAAAGATGCCAAACAGATGTGAGGAGGAGACGTTTCATTGTGCCGGCTGTGCATTTTTTATGAGCACTCTTATAAATGGAACTATGTTGCGAAGTTAATCTGGTTCTCTTGTCTTTGTCTTTCTGCAGAAAGAGACGGGCTCTATGGATGACATATACGTCAGCACGCGGAAGGTCAAAGAGCTGTCAGTCATCGACGGTAGACGTGCACAGAATTGTGTCATCCTGCTTTCAAAGTACGGGTCCCAGCCAGAATGATTAATTATGCTACATTGTACCATCAGTAAATAACCAGTTATTATCTGTTAATTAGATTATAATTCTGGAGAGACGCCCAGTTGCGAAATAAACGACACTGCAGCCTTTGGGTCAGGGGTTAGGTTAGGGGTTGTAATTCAGTGTGGAGCTGGTGCTTCTTATGTCTGGTACAGGAACTGTGTTTTTAATGGACACACAAGGACATCTGTCAGTGTAATTGAATTCCCAGCCATGCACTTTTTCGAAAGGAAGAGCAAACCGAGTCATATGACAGACAGGAAGCATTGTCCGGGTGAAGGTCCTGGAGTAGTGTCTAGATTTCAACAGGATTTTTGTCTATTTTTAAACATTTAAGTACTATCAGTCTCCACATTAAGTCACACAGAATAAATTAAGGCTCAGAAAATTAACCTCCTCCCGAGGGGCTTGAACCCCACTATATCTGAACCGGAATCATGTCATCAAGATCCGCTCGACAATCTGGTTACCATTTGTATGTCTCCTAACAGCAATGATCCAAAGCCCTTTAGAAAATTTGAATCCAATCCCCCCTTTACAGATCAATAAACAGGCTTCCTGAGACCTTTCTCTGTCTGACAAAACTGCAGCATGGTCCCTGAACTCACTCTCGTGTCAATAGTAAATGACCTGAGGGTACAAACTGGACCCAAATGGGGTCAGCAGTTGGTCAATAAGGCTTTGATGCACAGACTAACAGTGCTGTTATTGATCACAAACCAGCACCCTTAACACTGATCAGATGCTCTGAAAACAGCTGGCAGTGCTCCCGGGTTTGAAACTGGTCCAGACCAGTATTGAGAGTGTTAGTATCGGCCCACTCACAGTTTTCCGTGTTATGTGTTTGTAATGTGGCAGTTGATTACATTTAATGATTGAATGTAATTAAAACAACTTTCAGTGAACTATTTTCTTCCTTTGCAGGTTAAAAATGAGCAATGAGGAGATCAAGAGGGCGATCCTAGAGATGGATGAGAGAGAAGAGCTCGCCAAAGATATGCTGGAGCAGGTACGGTTCAGCACTTGATGGATGTTCTCGTACGCATGTAAGGCAGCAGGGTAGCAGCATTATACACATGATGGCTGAGTAGGTAAAAATAATGTGTATGGATTTGACTGATAGGGAAGGAACTTTATATTCTGTTGTACAAAAAAAGACTTCAAAGAGGTTTGATGTACTTTGCCTAATCAGCACTTGGCCCAAACAAAGATATTATAGATTTCAGTTATTTCTGACATGGAAGCAGAAAGTAAACATCGTGAAATGTTGGGGCCTGGATCTTTTCAATTTATTTCAGTGTGTAATTTATATTGCTAAAGTTTTAGAGTGATTAAAGTGATGAAGCTAATCAACATTAAAAGAAAATGAATGCTGAATTTCCTGGGAAAGGTTTGATACTATACATTTCAGTTTGCTCCACGCTGATTGATTGACATTGTCGTTGCATCTTTGCAGCTGCTGAAGTTTATCCCAGAGAAAAGTGACATCGATCTGCTGGAGGAGCACAAACATGAGCTGGAGCGGATGGCCCGGGCTGATCGCTTCCTCTTTGAAATGAGCAGGTACACGGGACTACATTATTGTACAGCACACCTGTGTCTGGTTTCTGTTTCTGTGCAGCCAACCATCTACAAAGCATGGAATTGCACACATCTGCAATTTTCAGGGCTGGTTCATTTTTATGTAAGGCAATTTGTAAGATGGTGAATGAGTATATCAGTTAAACCAAAATCAGTGTCTGCGTGATAAAACAGATGTGATATTGATGTTTGCATTGTGTAGTGTCTGAAGGCTGGGATCAAGAATAAGCCTCAAACTTCCAGGTTATTCATCATTTAGCTGTTAAAGGAAGTCATAGCTGCCCTTTGAGGACTCCCATCACATCAGAGAGTGGGGACGTTTTAAATCAGTGCCTTTTTCTGCATTACATCTGCACTGTTTGTACAAGATAATTAAACTTTTTCATTTCCTTTAGTGAAATATTATCCTGTCCACTTTCTTTCCTTTTGACCACATCTCCTTTGGTCTGAGGAATACATCTGGGATTTAGTTATTTCCTTTATTTTGCCATTTAATATCCCTGGTCCCTCTTTGAAATTCCCTCTCCCTCCCTCACTGAACGTTTTGGCAAGTTTAACATACCCATTTGTCAACTCTCTAACTTGATGGGAGCCTATTAGACGATAAAAAGGCCTGTGAAAACTGAGAGAGGGAGTTTCGTACGATTGGGTGACTTCAAGCTTTGAACTTACACTCCCATGGAGACAAATGTAACTCACCTCCCTTTCTGTTTTTTTCCCTTTCCTCCTCATTTTACCTCTTTCCTCCCCATTTTACCTCTTTCCTCCCTTCATCAGAATTGACCACTACCAGCAGAGACTGCAGGCTCTGTTCTTTAAGAAGAAGTTTGCAGAGCGTCTAGCTGAAACCAAGCCTAAGGTTGAAGGTAAGGACCATGGAGGCTACTAAAAGGCAGAGAACTTAACTCTCAGTAATTACTTATTTAAAGGATAAGGTCCTATATTTTTCTACTGTCAACAAATTCCATCAAAAAAAAAGATCATAATTTGCGTTGCCTGCCAGATATATACTGTACAAATATCATTATATCTTATTCTCTGTGCCACAGAGCTCCATTGTTGTCCAAAAACCAAATCAGATCAATGAGCCTTGAACACTGTAGTTTATTTTGATGAGATCCCCTATACACCATCCTGCTGCCAGAAATACTCACTAGTGCACCAAATGTGTGTTAATTCGCGGCTGAAAGTCCCCAACAAATGCACTATGTCCTCCTGTTTGAGTGTGATTTACTAAAAACTACAGTGTCCAGGTTTTTTAAAAGATTAACTTAAGTAGGAACGAATGGACTTGGGGCGGAGTGCCGTGGACAAGGTAGAGAAGTCAGAGAGTACGTTCGGCCTCATGCAAGAACATTTTTCATATTCTTATCCTAAGCCTCTCTTACTTTTTTTCTGTGAGGCTTGCTCACGTGTGTTCGAAGTCAGATTCACCAAACCTTCTTAACTGCTCAAACTTGTAGTAAATTCTTTGTTTCAGCCGGATGAATGCCATCTGTTCATGAGGACGTGTGCCTTTTGCGAGAACTGATCATAAGCATAATTGACACCCTTGAAATATAATGCCGCCTGTTCCGCTCCGGAAAGTTTTGTTCACAAAAATGTTACCAAAGAGTAAAATGATTTCACACTTCAAGTCCTGCTGACAGAAATCAGCAGACGAAAACAGTAGGAGTGCCAGTAGTCATATTAGAGGACCACTTTGTTGTTTAGAATATTTTCTAAAAGAAAAAGAAAACATTGATAGATAAATAAATAACTATAAATATTAAAAATGTTCACGCCACCCGGCACTGCACACCCATTTTTAGAAAAAGATCACTGAGTCAGTATCCCTCTTCCCGGGCTGCCCCACCCCATTATCCCCCTCACTCTTCTTACTAGGTGACGTATCAGCAATCAGCTTGAGCAAGAAAAACAGTAGTTAGTCCTTGTGGCTCTAACTATCGGCAAGAAAACGATGCTCGTGAACTGGAAATCGAGGAACACAATACATATTACACACTGGAAAAACATTTCTGTGGAAAACCTTTCCACCTCCATCAAAACACTACAACAGAAGCCCACCCCATCTAGTCATCTTTCATTAATATCCAACAATCCTGATTCCATTAGTCTTGTTATTTTTCTTGCCTGACCACCAATCATAATTGAAACACATTTGCATCTGTAACAATACCTACACCTACATTTTCACTGAAATCCACATACATACAGATATTTACTATTTATTGATTTATATATGTATTTATTTATTTTGGGGGATTTGTTGACAAATAAGAAATATACAGGATAACAGCAGCTTTATCCTTTAAAAGGCTGAAACATTAGTAGGCATTAGGCTCCTTCTATATTCAAAACTGTCCTAAAACAGTACACTTTTGACATGGTTTATACTTTTTCTTGCAACACTGTTACACTCAAATGGAGCAGAAGATTACATTTTAAAGAACATGCTTGTAGGGCTACCACATTCAAATGATTGTACATGCTTAAACGCCTACAAGCAAAACACTGTTTCAGGCACTAAAATTGTCATCAGCTTTGAACACTTTGACCAATGCTTTTCACAGTGACTTGTGAAATCCCTTCTTTGTGTTAAGTGTGCACTTGTGTGCATGGTAAGAGCGGGTGGCCAACTGTATGTTGGCCCACTGTAGTTTTTCCCTTCAAGCCAGCTTCCAGGTTACCAAGGAGGCTGTTTTGGAAAGCTGGCCCATGTTGAGAGGGGAGAGCCTCTGTCGTAAACACTGCAGCTCACTTCAAAGACTCGGGGAAAAGGCTTCCAACGAGGTCCATAGACATGTGTGCGTGCACGTGTGTGCACATGGGTGTGTCATAACTGAGCTGTCATAGTGTCTGTTTGAGTCAGAGCTACTTGAAAGACACTTCTCTGCTGGCCTAAACGCCTTTCCCGGCTTTGATGAGCACATTTCATTATTTGTGCCAGCGGTGTTGTATTTGCAGTGCTGACTGACAAAAAACACACAGGGCTAAACTGTCAGACAGTCTATCCATCCTAGTCTGAGATCAAATAAAATGTATCTTCTGACATTACTGGCTGCCAGGAATGGAAAGAAAGTACGAGCAGAGGAATAATAATGTGAGTTCGAGTATTGATTCAAGCCTCCAGAATCTTTGTTATTGGATCCAAACGTTCCCAGACCACACTGTTCATCGATGCTCGTAATAAAGTTCTCATCCCCTTTTATTATTCATGTTACTTTGTCATATATGTGAGATGAGACTGTATTTCCCACCCAGACCACCCAGCATGTTCAATAGAAGCACTTCAGAAGACAGTGCAGTGGGCCGCCAGGCCTTTCTGCATCCAGCAGAACACTGTCAGCAGAGCCAGAAGAATGGTTCCCATGCTGTATCACAGCAGAAAGAACTGTAACAATAACAATATGGATTTTGTTAATGATTTTCACATTCACACTGAGGTTTCCTCTGTGGAGGGGGGAACCACCTGCACTTTGCCAGACAAGTCTGTTCTCGGGGGGAAAGAAACAGACAGCATGGGGTTGTGTTTGGAATATTCCCTTCCCCCTGCTGTTTTATAGATGGATGGAAGGACTTGATGGGTTTCCCCACTGAGCTGCCCAGTTGTTGTGGGGAATATTGATCAATCATCATGAAGGATGTTAAAAATGAAGGAAAGGATGAGAACCTTTGGGCCATGCACAGTTGAGGCTTACTTGCATGTGTGTCCATGGCGGCTGAGTAGAGAAACAGAATGGAAGGGAATGGAAAAAGGCCAGTTCATTATGTAATATAAAGGTGATGCACTAAGCAAAGTGCACACAGATCATTCACCAACTATATGATCTCTCCAGCTGCTTCTCTCTCTCCATTTTCCCCCAGCCATCCTGAATGCATCCAAGGAGGTGGTCCGGAGCAAGAGGCTGACTCAGATCCTGGAGGTGGTGCTGGCCTTCGGCAACTTCATGAACAAGGGCCAGAGAGGCAACGCCTACGGTTTTAAAGTCTCCAGTCTCAACAAAATCGCTGACACCAAGTCCAGCATAGACAGGTGGGCTACGGGGGGACTGTGGACGTCAAATTAACCCTTAGCACCTTAGATTGAAACATTCTGTTTAAAAAAATCTTCTTCTCTCTGTCATAATGTAGTCAAATGGGAATACACAGATGTCACACACATACTGCAGAAATCAGTGCAACTTACTCTTTCCAGTGCTAGTATCTCAGTTTCTCCAATGCGTGTTGTAGATAAATGTCCACACATTTGTTCAGAATTCATATAAAAATGTGCTCCTTAGATCTTGCCTCATACTCATCAACTTTAGATTACAGTATTGAAGTTAATGCAGTTGATTGTTTTTCTGTACATACATGTTTACAGTACAACAGGGACTGCTAGCAGCTAATGCAGCATGATTGTCTGATTTCTTAAAATTGTCAAAATGCAAACACATTTAGCTCAGGCAAACCACACTTACTCCGCTGCAATTTTACATTTCCTGTTTGTATCACCCAAAGCATGATGGGAACTGTAGTGCCCAAAACAAACAAAAAATATCCCAAATGGAACTAAGAACAAAGGGAGTGACAAAATCCATGGAAAGAACAGTACATTTTTGGACAGTAAGGCTAAAAATGTCCCATCAACATAAAATAATAAACAGTTCAAACTGAGCGAAACAGCCTAGGATTCAAAGGGTTAAAGAAAAGTATTCAAGATGATCATTTAATAAGAAACTCTGCAAGAAGTGTTTCCTAGATTACTGTTGTTTTAAAACTTTTGTCTTCACTTGTGATTCAACAGGAACATCACCATGTTACACTACCTGATCATGATCTTTGAGAAGAACTACCCTGACACACTGCACATCCAGCAGGACATCGGCAGTGTACCAGAGGCTGCCAAAGTCAAGTGAGTGCACAACGTTTCACTGCGGGGACACTTGCAGGGAAAAGACATTTTCACCATGGCTGTGTATCGTACAGCAGAGAGGAGCTCGCTCTCAGTCCCCTCTCAAGTGCATGTGGTTTAAAGTATTGCAGTGCCAACAGTTGTTATTTGGGTAAAAAATGCTTTGCTAGATATTTGGTTAGTAGGTGATTTTGATTATAATGAAGTCCTTTTCTACCACCGATTTTGAGTCTTTTACTTTAAAGCGTCATTGAAAAAATAAGTTAGGACTCAACTTGTACCCCAAAACTTGCAGGGAGGTGCAGTACAAGACAACAGACAAGGATTGTGTCCATATCTGTTTCTTTTCTTTCTTTCACTAGTTTGGCGGAGTTGGAAAAAGAGGTGCACAATATCAAAAGTGGACTGAAGGCTCTAGAGGCGGTGAGTTGTTTTGCGTTTGTGTCACGTTCCCTCCCTTTGGTTCTTCTCCTGTCTGTAATTATGTTTTCGAGCATGGCAGAGATGGACAACAGGGTGAGGTGTTTAAGCGCTGGCATGACATGGAGCGGCAAATGTCACATTTGCAGCCGCATGCAGAAACAAGGGTTTTTGTGCACGCACGCATGAAGGCACATACACATATTACTTCACAGAGATCTACTGGTTTTTTTTATTATAATTTTCCATAACTTGATCACTGATCACTTCCTCTGTCTCTGCCTACCTCCTTCCTCTCTAAGTATATGAAGCACACAAGAATCTCATAACTTAACCAATTTTCTTTTTGAAAATCCCCTCTAGGAGCTGCACTACCAGCAGGGCAGGACGAGGGAACGTGGGGATAAGTTTGTGGCTGTGATCGGTGACTTCATCACTGTGGCTGGCTTCAGTTTCTCTGAACTGGAGGACCAGTTGAGCGAAGCCAAGGACAAGGTAGCTAACTGCATAACCACTCCGAGTGTACAGTGAGCGGTGTATGTGAATATGAGAGAAGATCATATTGTGTGTTCATATGTCCATGTGGGTGGCTTTAATGCATCCTTTGCTAGTTGTCCTCACTGCCAAACCTTCATGTCAGACAGAGGAGGAGGGAGGAAGAGAGAGACAAAATACTGAAGGGAGAAACCATGAAACCTTTGTGCATCCCTCTTAGTCTAGTTTGATGACTTCAGCAGCGGTGGGGAGAGCCAGCATTGAAAGATTACCATGGATTCCCCCTTCGTTCTCCCTTTTGTGTTGGTCTCTTTGAGTTAGTGTTTTAAATCCACACTCTCCTTCTTTGTTCAACTGGGACAAATGGCCTTTTGAACCCTGCTGGCTCATGTATTGATGTATGGTAGGAAGTATGTAAGCTGAAGATATCAGTGGGACTGTGGGAATCCCAAAGTAAGAGGGTGTTGAAAAGATTTGTGCACATTTGTTATTTAATTTGCAGGCCTTCGGTGCTCTGTTGCACATTTAGCATCCTGAAGCTGACACATGGGGAGCTTTTAAGTCTTGCAGACTGCATTCGGTGGTTACATTAGCTCAAATATTACATTCGACTTTATTATGAGGCTTGTCTTTTTCCAAAATAATTGACATAATGATGCTAATCGACCAAGTTGCTTAAATTCTCTAAAGGGGAGCAACAGATTATGAGAGAGACAGAGAGAAAGAAAGGACGAAAGGCCCTTGGGTTTCATTTAGAGCCTCCCATCTACTTAATTATTTGTTCAAGGAGGAGGTCGGTTAAAAATTGGAGGGAAAACGGGCCAGTTGGGACGTCATGGGAAAAGAACGGGAGGAGCGGGGCACCGGTTTCTTCTGTAAAACAAAAGAACCTGTGTTCACCAGCCCAGACTCTAAACACACACTTTTCCTAACACGACTGTGTGCCTGTGTGCGTGTGTGTGTGTGGTTGGTAAGTGGGGAGTCTGACGCATTAACTCAGTGCTTGTCAAGGCTCTTCGACGCTCTGTTAGGTTTCCAGTGGAATACAAATATGGAGGTGTGGGTGTGCGCTAGGCTAAGAAGGTTGAGGAGGATGACTAAACAGAGCAGGCGGTCCAGTGAGGCTCATAAAGCTCCATGGCAACAAATGTGTGTATGTGTGTGTCTAAGAGAGAGAGAGAGAGAGAGCGAGAGACACACTCTCGCCAGACACTACTACATATATTACAAAGGATTACAGTTGTCCAAGGTCATGTGGGTTATTGGGACAGAGGTTTCCAGAGGTTTCCAGGGATTTTCCTCTTATCCAGAGAGATTGGTTGGGTTTATCCTTAACAACACATCCACACACCCACACACTGACATGCTCACAGACAATACAGTACAAGATTCAGTCTCTATCCAAGAACGAAACAGCTCAGTTTCAAACAGAAAAAAAGCAGAGCAGGGAGTGCTTCAAGATATTCCATCGCCACATGTGCTGTTGGAAGGGGAAATATGAAGATGAAAGACAGAATTAGGTGCAGTGCTAAATGTGACCTAAAAATCTCAGGTTCACTAATGTGAATTTGGCTAATAAAAGACTTTTAGTAGAAGGGTTGGAACAATAAAAACAGCATATATGTATCATTCTGCCTTCATCAGAGAACTTTTCAGGTCTTACTTTCATCATTCATGCAACCAAACCAGTGTTTTTGAAAAATGTACTCCATTTCAGGGTTGGAAATTAGCACCAG
>NTHP01000061.1:725252-735389 GCA_003416845.1 Oplegnathus fasciatus
GGTAGATTTCAGATACAAAATAACGATTTACTATTGAGTGGCCGGTGGATTTTAACATTTTTCTGTCAGTGGCTGGTAGATGTTCACATTTTAAAAAGTTAATTTCCAACCCTGCTCCATTTGCTTTAAATTATGAATACTTCACATTGCTGCCAACCATTTTCCAAAGCAGACTGATGTGTTGTTTGTCTTCAGTGCTTTCATACAGTAAGTGTGTTTTCCCACCTTACAGGCAGCCATTACAGCCTTTTCAGTACAGCATGAGAATTAACCTGTAGAGACTTGAAACATAATACACATAAGGCATAATGATTGATCACCTGTCACAAGCAAGTTGATCTGTCATGATGATGCTAACATCACAGCAGCAACATGCCGTCATAATTTGCTAATCAGCACTTAACACAAAGCACAGCTGAGGCTGATGGGAATGTCATTGGTTTTGCAGGGAATTTGGTCATAAAGACATTTTGACCTGATGATGGAGCTCGAAGAAAAATCAGGGCATCACCAAGCTACGATTCATCCTGACGGGGACATGAAAATGGTTTGCTTTGGAAAATAGTTTGTGGAAGTAAACAGCATATGTGAGTTTTAGTAAATGGGGAAAAAACACGGCTATGGCATGTTGAAAGTCTGTAGTTGGATTTTCACTCCATTAGAGCATCTGATTGACCCAGTGACCAACAAATGGGATCTGTCTCCATGCTTTGTGCAATAAATGGATCAAATCTCTGTAACACAGTTGAAAATGTTGATCCTTTTATACAGGTGCACCTAACCGAAGCTCTGCAGAAACTGACTGCAGGTTTTCTGCACATGCGCAATATTTTGTAGCTCAGCTCCGAAACTTATTTCCCACTTGCCCACTTTCATTGAACCTACCACCTCACAGCTGCCAATCCATGATACTTTAACTATTACGCCATCACTCAACTCCTTCCTGCACTTGGCACAGCACAGCTGGCAGACTGGTATGGTGGAGAAGGGGAGGGGGTCAGTTCCAGGGTGCTAGCCACAAACTGAGGGACTATTGAAAGACAAGCTTGGCTCATTTCCTCTGCATTAGTGTCCATGTTGGGTGGGGGATCAAATAAAATCAGAAGCAACAATAAGACCGCATTTATTCCCTGATGACATCCCTGTCTTCCAACATAAGTTCTTTGTGCTGGGTTAAAAAATGGTGATGCTTCATGTTGTTTGTAAATAGGTAGAGTTTAGTTAATTGGGTTTTCCCTTGAGTGCATTTGCATAGTAAGTTCTCACACGCAGAACAGCCACAATACCTCTGCATAATTGGCAGGATTTAAGCCGTGGTTGAGGAGAAAATGCCAAGCAAGACCAAGTCCATGATGTGTTAACCAGAGCCAATCTGAAACTGCCTGTAAAGAATCAGTGGATTTCTAACAACTTGACAATGTCTTCAATCAACATCCTTGATAAACACATATTATAATATAAATACAAATTTGAACACATACGGCAGGGGCGTATTAAATACTCTATCAAGAACACAAAAAGATAATTATCTTCTCGCAGAGCGCAGCAGTGTTTGTGTGTGTCTGTGTGAGATGAGCTAAATCTGTGTGTGTGTGTGTGTGTGTGTGTNTGTGTGTGTACTCATTTAGCACAGACCCGAGGGGACGAGAGGAAACAGATTTGACCAGACACATAATTGCAGGAGGGAGAGGGATGATGGTGGGGGTTCCCATGGTGACCAGCCCATAATGACAGGATGATTGTACATCCTCACAAAAGAGCGAGCCCCAAGTCCTTCGTATCACAACACTAGAACCACATGCAGCATATAAACTAGAATGATACGAGGTTTTCTGTCACTTTACTCAAACGTGATAAGAATAGAGCAGAGTAGTGCAGTACTGTAGTTGCTTTCTGACCTGGAAGATTGTTTTGTTTTGAGATTGAAGATGATTTCGGGCTGCAGGCTGAGTCATATGCCAGCACAGTTATTTACTTGTGAATGTATATTATATGTTATCACAATAAAAAACTGATGCGCTTGCTGTATTTTTAAATCCACTGTACCTTTATTAGGGATTCATGTTACACATGTGGAATCAAAACCACAGTTCACTGTCAAGAGGCAAGACTCAAAACCTGCAGCCTCTCTTAGAAATACTCTGTGAAGTTGCGTTGTGTCAAGTTGGAAAAACTGTATGTGAAACCAGCATAATCACAATTAATTATCATGCACTTAAAAAAAGAAAAATGATTTGTGCTCTAGTTTTGCCAGAATTGTGCAGCCACACATGTGCTGAATTGTGATACTGTCCTGATGAAGTCTTTTAGTCTTTTAGCAAGACACTGAGTCGACATGGTCTTTAGAAACAACCAACTCTGTCCTCTATGTAGCAATAATATTGTACTTCAAGTATCACATTATATTTAAGGATATTGGCTGGGCCTTGCTGTGTTTTCTGCAGTATACTGCAGTGCAAAGCTGTGTGTGTGTGTGTGTGTGTGTGTGTAGGAGTGTAGAGTAATTTTGGCTACAGGCATCGTCCTGGCACAGAGCACTGGACAGCTTGGACTGAACAGGGTGGACATACGGTGGTCAAATCGTGCAGTCATTCTCCCACCTTTTGTGTGTTTTGTGTGTGTATGTGTATGTGTGTGTGTGTGTGTTCCTGCCGTTTTTGAAATCCTACATCAAACACGCATACCAGCAGATGAATTCGAGCAAAGGCACGCATATGCAGGCTCACGTGTGCTGAGCGAAGAATACAGTACATGCAATACAGCATTTGGTTTTGGCGTTATGTGTCAGGCGTGTCCATGTTTATCCACCAGAAGCTGTGTAAAGGCTTTTTAGCCACTTCTTATCAGAATTATAAAAAGATTATGTGTGGTTATCTCTGTGCAGTTTACCAAATCTCTGAAGCACTTTGGGGAGGAAGAGGGGAGGATGCAGCCCGATGAGTTCTTCGGGATCTTTGACACCTTCTTGCAGTCATTCAGCGAAGCACGGCAAGACCTGGAGAACATGCAGCGACGTAAAGATGAGGAGGAGAGGAGGGCACGAATGGAGGCCATGGTGAGACACGCATTTAGAGAATTATACTGAGACAGCAATGATTTGAGAAAAAACTCTTACACTGTTTTATTGTGTTGCCAAAGAAAGAATAAATTCTTGTCTGTCAACAATACTTTCTGGTTTAGGAAATGTTTAAAACACTTGTTAAAGTGTTTTCTTTCTACTCCCCCCTGTTTCTGTCTTTGTCCCCTAACTTCCTGTCCTCATGTTCCAGCTCAAGGAGCAGAGGGAGCGGGAAAGGCGGTCCAAGAAGAGCGGGGCCTCAGATGAGGTTGGCGGGGAGTTCGACGACCTAGTGTCAGCATTGCGTTCCGGTGAGGTCTTCGACAAGGACCTGAACAAATTCAAGCGTAACCGCAAGCGCTCTGTCAACCAGCTGGTGGAGGGTGGGGGCCGCGAACGTGCTGTCACCAAGGTCAACTACTAGGTTGGTAAAAGGAAGGAGAAAAAAAAACACTAGACACCTAAATTCTGCCGAGGTGTAGATCTCTGAACACCTTTAGTCCAGGTCCTCGAACGGTGACCATTGACATTGGAGAGGATGTAAATAACGGCTGGACTGGACATGTAGCGACATGTGTGGACAGCCACGCCGTTTTGAAGGATGCAACGCTCTCCTCTGATTGGTCTTGTAAAGCTATTTCCAACCCATTTGTCCTGGGCGTTGTATGATCTCCTGAGCTGGACAAAGGACAGTTGGGATCGATGGATGGACAGACAGACCACTGTGACACATTATCACAATATCTTTTGACCATATCCTTTTAACACTGTGCTCAAGCTTCCAGCTCTCCTTCACCCCCTGTTTTCCCCTGCTCTTTTTCCCTCACAAACCCTTCGCTGTTCCTCTGTAAGTTCCTTGGTGCCGGAGCAGCCCTATCTTTTTTGCTATCTGGCTCTAAAACACACAGGACATTGGGATCAGCCAGTCACACTGTACATAGATGCGAGGCCAAGAGAAAGGATTGGAAAAGAGACTTCGGGCAGATAAAGAAAAAAAGATAAAGAAGGTGGGAAGGGGGAACTAAGCCATAACCTCCACAGTCATGGTTGCTTCAAGTGTCCCCCAGAACAGAGACTTTTCAGCCACAGAATAGGTGGATATTCATGCACTTCCTTTACTGCAAAGCAGGGTGTGCAGTCAGCAAATCCCAGAATGCTCTGTAGGCTTCTGAAAGAGTGAGGAAGAGACAGAGAGGTTATCGCTTCAAAACAGAGGATTCATCCTAGTGGCCTCCTCCAGCACACAGCAGTTCCCAGGGAGGACGGGCGTGCATCCCGAGCGGCAGTTCCAGAGGACACAACTCTTCTCAAGGAAAAAAACAACAACTTCTCAGCTTGATCCACCTGACAAAATGATGACTGTGCCACAAGGGTCAAGCCTCACCCACACTCTTCAATGGTTTCAACATTGCTCTGGCATTAACCAGTGCCAAAGCAAAGAGAAGACAAATGTAAATGTATTAATACAAAACATACTGCAATTAGGCGTTGATATATATTTATATTTAGATGCAGACAAGCTAATTGCAAAGATGTAGAGGTTTTTTTATGTTTTCATGGCATTTGGGGGTTTTGTACATGCGATGCATTATTTGTTGGTGTTGCAAGTTCACATTGCTGTTGAAGTGAATTTCTATACATTTTGCGCTTTATGTAAAAAAGACAGTTGCTTGTCCTTTTCACACCTGTATGTCTTGTTTGCACTGTAGCTTTTCTGACAAACTGTACACTCATAAATCTCCACAAGCTGATCCACAGTGTCCTCTGGAAAAAGTCCTGTCTGTACTTCAATTACATTTATCTATCGCAAAGAAAATGAAGGAACGCCAATTTAAACTTAAAAGCACAATCGGCGGTTAGTTTACAGTGCTCTCACTGCTCAGCTGTCAGTGTGCGTGGTTCACATCTCAATGTGTAATCTGCTCCATCGGCTGCAGCTAAAAGGATGCTGTATAGCAGTTCTCATCGAGCCTTTAATGACTCTCATCCGTAGTATCTGTAGCATCTGTTCCACTGGTGCTAACACATGTGGTCTCTGGACAGAGCCATCAGTCCAGTTGAGGATTTCTCAAGTTAAACTAGTGCTTGATTTCTCTGTTACCAAGACTCAGGCTCATTACACAGTATTCCTGTGCGTTTTTATTTCGGTTAGCATTGTAATATTGCACCATTGCAAAGTCAAGGTACAAGAAAGCACTTAAAGGGTGTAGAAATTCTTATAGTGGCTTGATGCAAGTATTTCGGGTTCTTTAATGGCAGACATTGACAGGAAGACAACAGCCTCAGAGAGCACCATAGAAAACAATCCTTACCTCCATCTTTCCTTCCAGCTTCTCTCAAACATTTGTTTCCATATGGGTAGACCCCATTACTATGGGCAACCTGTTGACGAACAAGAGTCAGACCCACATACTGAAGCCAACCTAGGTCGAGTTTTTGAAATATTTAATGTAATATTTTTTTAAATGTATATATGCATTTCTAAAACCTTAGCAGTAGGCATGACAAAGGCTGTAATGTAATGTATGGGCTCGTCTCGGTACAACATTTAGACCTACTTCTTGAAGATGGACATACAGTAGCTTGCTACCCACAGAGAGAGCTCTAATCCTGGGGTGAGGGCTCCGGTGTGGAAGGAGCCAGTCCTGGTCAATTCTTAAGGAGACGAGGAAGCTGATTGGTTCACACTCCATTTTGGGACATACAAATGAAAGGGAGGATCTATTAAAAAGAAGAATCGTATGCCACATATGAACATACGTCATCATGTAAGCAGGTAAAGGGCAAGACGCGCATAAAGTTCATATGAAGTATCCCGTTATCATCCTGATCCATCCATTGTGTTCTTAGACAACCCATTTTAGTCATTCCATCTGCATGCATGGTTACTATAGTACAATATAGAGCCATATGTGAGGGGTCCAGGAGTACAAAAGGAAGATTGAACTTGGTCACATCCTGTATTAAATCTCCTCTGTTAGCCCATTCATGTATGTTTCCTAATAATCCAGAATTAGAAGACGGAAACAAACTTAAGGATGCGACACTAGCTAAGGCTTTTTCTTCAGCTTCATGTTTTGGAATAAATCCTTATAACATATAGATTGGTTGAGTTTGACAGACCAAAGGATTTGCACAACAGCCCCTGGTTCAGTAAGGGAGAGAGTTAAGTGGTTGTACTCATAGTAACAGGTACAGTAAACACCAAGGACTCATATTGCAGTTCCTTTCTCCATTCCTCACATTAAATTAGAGAACTTTTCCCCCTGACACTGACTCAGTAAGCACTTGGTGTACAAACAGTAGTGTTACAAAACTCAAGAAAAGGACACATCCAGTGTCAGATTATTGAACATCAGTTTTGATTTAATTTACAGTGTTTCATGGAGATCTCTACAGTAGTAATGGATAACCCAATTTGTCTTTGTTCCTTCATTTTGCCAGCTTTTCTGTTCTTTAACACACTTTCATTTTAACCTTTAAGTGCCTCTGACCCTGTTTTTACACATGTACCATTCCTATTATTGTGTTTTAGTGCTTGTGGCTTTCCAAAAAATGTACAATGTTTGCTCGTGAAATGCAGCTGACAGTTGAATTAGACTAATTGGCGCCATCTTGTGGCTTCAGATAGAGCACTCTGTGTTACATCTGACATCACAAGCAGTTAAAAGTAGTTCTCCAAAGTGTAAACATGATGTGGCACTTGACCCCAGCTTTAGGCACAATAGCTCACCAAAGTCTCGTAAAATTAAGTCCAACAGGTGTACATCAGTGTGGTTGGCATGTCATCAGAGAGGTTTGAACTATTACCTGTATAGAGAAAATCCCTTTTCTCCTAAACCTTTAATTCATCCACAATTGGTCATTTCACAGAGACACCTCATCCTGCTGGTGGTTTATTCCTTTAATTTTCCCCCAAACTGAAGCAGAGAGAAGCTGATGTGAGGTTGAAAAGACAATGTGAGTGCAGAGAGGATCTTTGAGTTCACATGTCCAACACTTTAGAGATTAACCGGTAAACCAAATATTTTCAGACACTTTGAAAATTGTCTAAGGGGAAAATGACATATGATTGCCTATTCTTTAGCCAGCATCTCATGTATATTTGAGCTATTCTATTTCCTAACCTCTGCTCCTTCGTCTTTCGAGTTAATCAGAGTGAGTATATCAGACTTTGGCGGTCCCTTTAAACATCTTAATCCAGAGCTTTAACCCGTATTGTAGTGCAGACTATTTACTGATGGGTATTGCAACATTGTCAGTATTATTTGTTTATGTTCTTACATGTTTGGATGTTTATTTGGCCATTGACTGGCTGATTTTGGAGTGTACAGATGGAAATCAGAGGAATGAAATTAGTAGCTTGTTCAATGCACTTTTATTATGGGACATTTCCATTAGCAGCGCCATTTTGAGGGCTTACATCCCTCAAGAAAAGACAAGGGTGCAACGAGAGAGTGATGCAAAAAAACACGGTGTGAAAAAGAAAGAGAGAAAAAGGGCGAGTGAGGTTGGGGACTCCGGCTGGGCCGCTGGAAACACATTAATAGTCGGTCTGTTGGATGGCAGAGATGGGATTTGTGGGGACAGAGACACAAAGAGGTGACACTCGTACATAACAGGAGTGCATTGAGTTTTAACTCTCACCTGTCTGTGTCGCCCACTTTGGTGTGTAAAAGATAAAAAAAGGGGGATGTTTACTGACACGACCACATTTCTGTCAAATCACGCACTTGTCGTCGACCTGCATGCCTAAAGAAGGGTGCACAAAGTGTGATGTGTTGACTTCAACCTTTGTAGAAAATTGTTTGCAATATGGATCACACCTGTTACACGACAGTTTGTACTGCCTGAGAAAAGTTTCACCCAGTTTTAGAGGTTGTATAATTGTGAGGAGTCAGTATTTTTATGGTTGGAAAAAAAGTATCCTCCACCGAAAGATGTACAGTTGGAAAAAAAAAAGCATTTTGTACACCATTCTTGATGTTTGAGATAAGATTAAAAAAAAGATTAAAACATTGAGGAATGTTCCATTTTCCTGTAAATTGTACCTCTATTTATTTGCCTTATTTAGTTTGCTATATTTTGTATGTACACACAGCATTACAACAAAATGTTATATTAAAAATATGAATAATTAAACTGTGGTCCGTGTATGATGGATAGTTTTGAGACTTGTATAAGAATGAGAATCTTTTTTTTCATTTATAATTTTATTTTTGTTTTGTATTTTTTCTCACCCTGTGTCTTTTGTAGGGTTACAATAAACTTTTGTCCCTTACAACTGACTGTTTCTTCTCTTCTTCAGAATCATTGATTGAGATGAGTGTTTGGATCAGAGGTGTGTTGACACAGAAGGAAGTCTGTGGGGCGTGCTGATGCACAAGGACAGAGTGATTCTACATGCTTACGCTGTTGTAGTAGAAAATGTATATTTATGCTCCAAAGTTGGATTCTGTGGTCTATATACTCTATAATAGTGCTGACACTATTAGTAGATTCATTGATTACTTGTCCATTGACAGATATTGATAAACATAAACATCATTTATCAAGAAAAATGCTTTTTCACTAGTTTCACATCTGTTATAGACCAAACACTTAACCACTTAAGTGGTATTGATATATTGATTGATTTATTGATAAAATATTTGTCAGTTGCAGCTTCAGTCTATAATCTAGATTTGCACAATGAACATGAAAGACTATATGGATACCGGTGTAGTGGGGACTGTTAAAGTGATTCAGTTTCATTATCAACAGAAAAAACAGCAGTTCATCACGACTTTCAAAATAAAAGTAAACTGCCAGTGGTGTTTCTAATATTAAGTCCACCACATATGTAAATAGAGGTTGGTAAAATGTTATGTGGTGTTGTGCCCACTGGAGAATATGGAGGTGTAGTAGCTCACATTGTATTAGAATGTATTCTATGGTGCAGTGATAAATATTATTTGATAACACATGTATCATGAATACCATCAACATTAGTACTAAAATGTTTATTAACAACAATAGTGATACAATCGTGATAAGAATAATAGTAATACACATTATTTTTAATATCTGTATTAGTTCCTTTGAATTATGTTGTGGTGTAGTTCCTCACTGTGACCACTGGGAGGCAGTGAACACTCATCACAATCGTCTACAGAGACACAACACATCAGTTTGTTAAGAACATTTGAATTAAAACAGTCAATATTCTGTCCTTCACTTGTGTAAATAGCAATGGTACAGGTGCTACTACTGTTTGATAACTACATGTTTATTATGAATACAGAAACTATTAATATCTACAACATCAACATAAATCATGAAAGTGCTTCATATTATGACAAAACAGCCAATTTCAGAAGAAGAATTTTATTTGAAAAGTCAGAGGTGTTAATTTCAACATGATATTTATATATTTATATATAATATTTATATAGCAAACATCATATTACCTGATTTGCAAGTACTGAAATGTGCACCTCCACTACCAAGCTGTTTTGTATACAGAACAAAAATAATTCAAAAGCTCTTTGTATAATACACTGTTTTACATAAAAATAAGATAATATTCCTTCTTGTATTAAAAGGACAAAAAGACATGTTTTAATGTGCTTTTAAGCTATAAAAGGTTTGAATTGAAGTACATAAGACCTGCATATAAAGAGGCCATTGGATGGAGAGATCAACTGCAAAACATAAATGCATGTTTGCAAAAATGTGCAGCAAGAATACAAAACTATGATTTTGCTCTTTTGTACACTGCAGTTTTAAATGTGCCATTAAATGCCATCACCCAATAATATCACACTGAGGTGTTCAAACCCAGGGCCCTTTTAAACACCCTCTGTGCATCCTCAGCAAGCATGTTGAGGAACATATTGAGAACTTTGTAGGTCAAGGTAAAAGAGAGGACCATTGCTGCTGGGATTCCAAATAATGGAATAAATCTGGACACTTCCTCTGCTGCCATTAATGCAACTTCAACTACAGACAAGGCCAATATCTTAATGATAAGATCTTTTGTTATTTCCTTTTCAGCCAGTGGTGATGTCATCACTGCTCTGAGATCATCCAAAGGCACA
>NTHP01000061.1:735452-763532 GCA_003416845.1 Oplegnathus fasciatus
ACCCTGTGTCTTTTGTAGGGTTACAATAAACTTTTGTCCCTTACAACTGACTGTTTCTTCTCTTCTTCAGAATCATTGATTGAGATGAGTGTTTGGATCAGAGGTGTGTTGACACAGAAGGAAGTCTGTGGGGCGTGCTGATGCACAAGGACAGAGTGATTCTACATGCTTACGCTGTTGTAGTAGAAAATGTATATTCATGCTCCAAAGTTGGATTCTGTGGTCTATATACTCTATAATAGTGCTGACACTATTAGTAGATTCATTGATTGCTTGTCCATTGACAAATATTGATAAACATAAACATCATTTATCAAGAAAAATTCCAAACATTCTGCTGCTTTTTCACTAGTTTCACATCTGTTATAGACCAAACACTTAACCACTTAATAAAAGAAAATATTGATTGATTAACTGAAAAAATATTTGTCAGTTGCAGATTTAGTCTATGATCTAGATTTGCACAATGTACATGAAAGACTATATGGATACCGGCGTCATCGCAGTGATATTTCTAACACATGGAAAAACGTAGTGGGGACTGTTAAAGTCAGTCAGTGTCATTATCCATAGAAGAAACAGCAGTTCATTAAGACTTTCAAAATAAAACTAAACTGGCAGTGGTGTTTCTAATTTTCTGTCCACCACAGATGTAAATAGAGGTACATAAAATGTTATGTGGTGTTGTTCCCACTCAGCCAGCGGTGAAATGATGATGTCAATCAGATCCTTCAATGGCACATGTGCCCTATCAGTGAGTCTCTGCAGCGACAAGACATCAAGACCAAACCTGACTACGTAGTGCGTGACAGCAACATCCAACATGCCTACATCAACAGCAAATGAAAGAACTGGTACAGCTGCACCAGCTGCAGATAGAATTGCAGTGTATCTTGTTTTGGCCCAGAAAGCCTCTTTCTTCTTGTTGACGATCTCCAGGTTGATACTGGACATTGCAAACAGCAGAGCATTCCTTTAAAGTGCAGGCAGTTCTAGGGTCTTATATAAGAGAAGGAAGTCATGCAGGTGGAGATGAAAGCTGGACACCAGGAAGACTTGTGGAGACTCAACACCATGATTTCAAAGACGTGTCACAAAAGGAATGGCACGTCCCAGTTTAGATGTTCTTTTGTTTCCCATGTGTGATCTCAACAGTTTACTATAAATAAGTAAGATGTACCTGTGGTCAGTAGTTTCAAATGGCTGTCATATAATTAAAAAAAATTTAAAATACATGCGACTACATGGCATAGCAAGAGAATGTTACTCACACCCAACTCCTCCAATTAAAATGTTCCCCAATTATGAGCAAATGTATGACCCCTGAAATATCATTGGGAACCTGTTGGTAACATGATAGGAAAAATAAATGAATATGGAAATCCCTGCAGACAGATTGGTAAAGCAAGTGCACAGTTAAATTAAAACTTATAATTCTGGAAAAAAAACAAGAATTTTTAATTAATTTTAATTCATTTATTTTTCATTTCATTCATTTATTGGACAGGGAAACTGCTCGTTGATCAACAGAAAAAAAACAGTTAGAATAGCTGAATGAAAGCACAGACTAATAACTGGTGTCAGAAAAGTGGTGAAAATTCTACAATATCCTTTATGCTGCTCTAAATGGACTGACAATATGGTAGTCACAGTGTTGTTGCCATTGTACGATTCCTCTTTTGTTATTAAAGCACAAATTTTCAACATGTCAGCATTGTGACAATATGTCAAAATACCTCATCTGCCCTGTATTTTATCTTCATGTAATTTATGCATTAAAATAGAACCTGAACAGTTTCTTTTATTATTTAATCTATTAACTGCTCAGAGTGCTGATTATTTATTATGTGCAGCATAAAGGACACGTTATTGGATTATTTTATATTTTTATTTTTATATTTTTTCATCATGTGCGCTGATTCAGTGGACATAAAAAAAAACAAATGACATCACTGTGGGGCTTTTCACACCTCCACCCATTCTATTAAAGTCAGAGCCCCAAATAGAAAGTGATTGAAACTTGACTCCTCCAAATTATATTTTCACTTAATATGTAAAATCTCAAGTTGAAGAAACTCACCATTGTGTTAGCTTTATTCGTCGCATTATTGTATTATTATTGTTTTTTAATTACTTTAAATTATTATAATTACTTTAATTTTACATTTTTTCGTTTACCTTATGATTTTAAAAAAAACTGTTTGGAAAGGTGCCTCTGATACATTGGCTGGACAGATAATAGAGCGAGAGAAGACTTGAGACTATTTTAGACAGTAATAAATTACATTATTGTGAGAATAACAACTCATTAATACAATACATTATTTGTTTATATTTACAAAATATTATATTTTATCCTCCATCAAATATATCCGTTAAAAAAAAATCGAAACTTATTCAGAAAGTTAAATGTTACAGTAACACTGGCTTGGAGTATTGCATGTATATAAAAGATGCACAGACAATTGATACAGCCCAATCCATTATGGATGGAAGAATTAATTACATTCATGAGAATAGATATTTAACAATCATTCAAGTGTACATTTTCACTCAGGCAGTCATTTTGAAAATGTCCACTAGATGGTAGTGAAGGAACAAGAAAATATGTGTTTGGACAAACTGTTTTGTGTGACAACAAAATAACAAATTTCATTTGATCACTCAAAATCCTTTATTTCAATCAGATAGAAATACAGCAGTTAGACAATAAGCCTCACATTACCTGATTTGCTCAAAACTATGATTTGTATACAGCACTACAGTAAAATTACAATGCACTCACAAAATAATTCAGAAGCTCATTTATATAGTACAGTTTTAAATGTGCCATATTTTCATTCACCTTATGATATCACACTGAGGTGTTCAAACCCAGGGCCTTTTTAAACACCCTCTGTGCATCCTCAGCAAGCATGTTGAGGAACGTATTGAGAACTTTGTAGGTGGAGGTAAAAGAGAGGGCCATTGCTGCTGGGATTGCAAATAATGGAATAAATCTGGTCACTTCCTCTGCTGCCATTAATGCAACTTCANNNAGACAAGGCCAATATCTTAATGATAAGATCTTTTGTTATTTCCTTTTCAGCCAGTGGTGATGTCATCACAGCTCTGAGATCATCCAAAGGCACATTTGCACTATCAGCAAGACTCTTCAGTGACTTCCTATCAAGACGAAAAGTAACTTGGTACTTTTTGGTGACACCAACCAGAATGGCTAGATCAGCAGCAAAAGAGAGCCCAGGAATTGGTGCAGCTGCTACGAATGCAGATGCAGAGGCATAGAACATTATTTTTGCCTGTAAAGCCTCTTTCTTCTTCTTGATGATCTCCTGGTTGATATTGGGCATGGCCAACAGCAGAGCATCCCTCTTGTGTGCGGGAAGTTCTCTCTCTAGGGTCTCCTCTAACAGATGGAAATCATACAGGTGGAGATCAAAGCTGGACACCAGGAAGACTTGTGGAGACTCAACACCTTGTGCTTGAAGACCTGTGTCACAAAGAGAAAGCAGAAGCCAATTTCAGATAAATAAAATTAGAAAAAACTTCCTCACATCTGGATACACTTTCCAGCAACCCTCTCCAGGCCAGACACCAATACAGTTGGGTCATACATACACATACAGTATATTACAATTTTCAGATATGAGAGGATGAGCTGTCAAGCCTACAGACCCTCATTAGGGGGTATCAGTTTAGGACCTGTTAGCTCTCCCTCTCAACTTGGGGTGCCCATGTGTAAAGTTCTTTTTGGCTCTTGTCCCCTTAAAATGAAGCAGAGTCTACTTGTGACCCTTGTTGCATAAGCCTTTAACTTTTAGGCATTTATGACTTACCCTGAATGCAGTCTCTCCTGATGTGTTCCATAGTATATTTCTCATTAAACACCTTCTTACTTCTTTCCTCATCACGTAAGTTATGGTCAATCTTTGAGCGAACAAAGTAGAACTTTTTCTCCATCTTCTGAATCTCCAGAGCGAGCTTCACATCATTTTCTCTGAAGCGATCTGCTGAGATGATGATGAAGAAGTCAAACTTTTCAAATCCAACCTCAGTCAGGTACTTGTCAGCTGGAAAACTGGTGGTGCCAATACCAGGAAGATCCCATAGTGTAACATTGGGATAGTTTGGATGGGGGTATGGTTTAACCTCAAAGGTGGTTTCTACGCAACCAGTCGGGGCGGCTTTCTCATCCCCATTGTCTATGCCTCTAAAGGCATTAACAAAGGAGGATTTCCCAGAGCCGGACTCTCCTGTGATGCCAATATTTAGTGGAATATTATTCTGCTGATCCAAATACTCCTGGATCTTTGCAGCCGCTGTGGCAGGTCCATTGGTTATCAGTGCTTTTTTAATGTCTTTTACTGATTCAGAATCAACTGGATTATCCATAGCACTCCTTGAAAAACAAAGAAATACAGAAAATCATTGCACTATTTTGATTTGGGGAATTGCAGGATATATAAGCTCACCCTCTAATCAGTCCATGATCTTTAATGGGCAGCAAAAACCATCAAAACATGCCAAAATTAATTCAGAAGTTATTCATTGTGCCTTTGTTCCCTTAAATGGCCACTGTAACCTCATTCCATAAGACTACTAATATACTACATGTAGGACAGTGCAGTGTGTTACACAGGATAAAGCTGCNGTGATAAGCACAGGAAAGTCAAGAGCTTCTGCTGAATATTAAGCAGATGAAACTTCAGCAGTCATAAACAACACATTTTAATACACAATACAGTGCATTATGTAACAGTGAATATCTGACTCACCGTATGAGGAACTTAGATCGTTGTTACTCAGCAGAACAAGAAAGTCTAAATCTTCTTTCTGTGGCGATGTGCAGTTAAAGAGTTGTTGAGAGTTCAGACTCTTAGACAGTCAGTGGCCAATGAAAACCTCCTGCTATGAGCGACAGAGAGTCTACACCAGTCAGTGTCATGTTTCCTCGTCTGTGATATCTATAAAAGCAGGTGGTTTACAAGAAATGCCGTGTGGAGAGGTGTGTCTGTTAATCAGAGAGCTGCACTCTTTGACACACTTTCACTTTCACATTCACAGAAACAGTTTTTGCCTTTTGTAGGTCCAGAAAACGTCTACGTTGTCTCATACATTACAAAGTTTGCTAGTTTGTTAGCAAACCAGTTAGGTCAGCTTATAAAGAGCTGCTTTCAGCAACGCATTTCAGTGTCCTTCAATGTGAATATATGGCCTGTAATGAAAACTGTTGTAAATATAAAATCAAGGCAAACAGTTTCAATCACTCTCCTGTATCAAGTCTGAGTGAAGTCTGCTGCTCTCTGACAGTCTGACCTGCAGTCTCATCCTCTGACCTCCTTCAGTGACTGATATTTTCTGCCTCTTTTCATCAAGTTACAACACTGTGTGTCCTTATGAGACCTGGACATTTTCTGTACAGCACCCACATTCACTGTAGTGTTTTTGAAATGCATTTCTAAAACCTTAGCAGTAGGCTTGACAAAGGCTGCAATGTAATGTATGGGCTCGTCTCAGTACAACATTTAATCTTCTTGAAGATGGACATACAGTAGCTTGATACAGGAAGTGTACCCACAGAGAGGACTCTAATCCTGAGGTGAGGGCTCCGCTGTGGAAGGAGCCAGTCCTGGTCAATTCTTGAGGAGACGAGGAAGCTGGTTCACACTCCCTTTTAGGACATATAAATGAAAGGGAGGATCTATTAAAAAGAAGAGTCATAAGCCACATATGAACATATGTCGTCATGTAAGCAGGTAGAGGGCAAGACGTGCATAAAGTTCATATGAAGTATCCTGGTATCATCCTGGTACTCATCCATGTTGTTCTTAGAAACCCCATTTCAGTCATTCCATCTGCATGCATGGTTACTATAGTACAATATAGAGCTACAGATGTGTGACAAATTAAAGGAAAAACCTCAATAAATGAGTGGAGAAACATAACGAATGCAGATGCTTCCACACAGGTGCACTCTATGTCATGCTCTGTGGCATGTATAAAAATGCTGAGCAAGCCCAGTTAATTCTGATTTTGTATCAAGATGGCAAGAGGAAAAGATATAAGTGACTTTGAAAGAGGGTTCATTGTTGGGGCACAGATGGCAGGAGCTTCAGTCACAAAGACTGCTCAACTGGCTACAGTTAGTGTTTCAATAGGAACAGTCACTGAAGTGGGCGAGTGCATGTGTGGCGTACACCAAGACAACGGTACAGGCCTGAATGCTTGACCCCTACAGTGAGGGGATCCGGTCACTGCAAATCAATACAAAGTTGTTCTGAGTGATCACCTTTATCCTATGATGAAACATTTCTATCCTGATGGGAGTGGTCTCCTCCAGGATGACAGTGCCCCCATCCACAGGGCACAAGGGGTCACTGAATGGTTTAATGAGTATGACAATGATGTGAATCATATGCTATGGCCTTCACAGTCACCAGATNCTACTAATATACTACATGTAGGACAGTGCAGTGTGTTACACAGGATAAAGCTGCGGTGATAAGCACAGGAAAGTCAAGAGCTTCTGCTGAATATTAAGCAGATGAAACTTCAGCAGTCATAAACAACACATTTTAATACACAATACAGTGCATTATGTAACAGTGAATATCTGACTCACCGTATGAGGAACTTGGATCGTTGTTACTCAGCAGAACGAGAAAGTCTAAATCTTCTTTCTGTGGCGATGTGCAGTTAAAGAGTTGTTGAGAGTTCAGCCTCTTAGACAGTCAGTGGCCAATGAAAACCTCCTGCTATGAGCGACAGAGAATCTATATCAATCAGTGTCATGTTTCCTCATCTGTGATATCTATAAAAGCAGCTGATTTACAAGAAATGCCGTGTGGAGAGGTGTGTCTGTTAATCAGAGAGCTGCACCCTTTGACACACTTTCACTTTCACATTCACACAAACAGGTTTTGCCTGTTGTAGGTCCAGAAAACGTCTACGTTGTCTCATACATTACAAAGTTTGCTAGTTTGTCGGCAAACCAGTTAGGTCAGTTTATAAAGAGCTGCTTTCAGCATGTATTTCAGTGTCCTTCAGTGCGAATATGTGGCCTGTAATGAAAACTGTAAATATAAAATCAAGACAAACTGTTTCAGTCGCTCTCCTGTATCATCCGAGCAAGTCTGAGTGAAGTCTGCTGCTCTCTGACAGTCTGACCTGCAGTCTCATCCTCTGACCTCCTTCAGTGACTGATATTTTATGCCTCTTTTCATCAAGTCGTCAATCAGAAGATGAAGCTCTCAACTGAACTCAACTTTATTTATATAACACCTTTCATACAAACACGCAGATGAAAGCTGACAACACACACAACACACACACACACACGTCATTTTGCAACTACGTGTTATGAGGACTGTGACGTTTTAGTGGTGTGTGTTTATTAACTCCTTAATCACAGAACTAATCTACCAAAAGAAAACTTACCCTGGCTCAGTGCCATAGCAGATCTACCTTCTTCTTGCTCTGAAGCACTTTGGGCTGCGTGTTTGTGTGAAAGGTGCTATATAAATACAGTTGAGTTCAGTTGAGAGCTTTGTCTCCTGATTGGTTCAAACACTGGTCAGTGTGCTATATAGTAGACAAATTGTTACAGTCAGCAGTCGTGTCTATAATGTGAATTCCTGGATATTAAATGTTCATCTGCAATTTTCTGTAGTGTTCCCAGTAATATTTGTTCTTAAAGTGTACTGAGGTAGAATATCACACGACCTTTCTTAAGAGCAATTCACCAAAAGCACTGTTGTAACAGTTAATAATATATTAAATGTATGTAGAGGAAACACAAATTACTACCACAGTGTTTACTGTGGAGGGTGGCAGGGTGGTGCAGCGGCTATGACTGTTGCCTCACGGCAAGAGGGTTCTGGGTTCAAACCCACCCTTCTGTGTGGAGTTGGCATGTTCTCCCTGCCTGCGTGGGTTTTTTCCAGGTACTCCGGCTTCCTCCCACGAGCCAAAGGTTAATTGGTGACTCTAAATTGCCCGTAGGTGTGAATGTCGGTGTGAGTGGTTGTCTGTCTCTTTTTGTCGGCCCTGTGATTGACTGGCGACTTGTCACAAGGTGTACCCCGCCCAATGCCAGCTGGGATTGGCTCCAGCACCCCCGCGACCCTCTAAAAGGATAAGCGGTATAGATGATGGATGGATGGATGTTTACTGTGGAACGTCTGTAACCTCGGCCAAAGATGATTTGTTAATTTGTTAAGAGGTATGTACGCTCACTTCTTTTAATTGTGCTGTTAACTTGAACTGCCTGGATTTTGTAATGCGTACAAGTGAGTGAGAGAGAGAGAGAGAGAGAGAGAGAGAGAGTAATTACAAAACAAACACGTGTATTGAAGAAGTGAATCAGCTGGTTGATCACGGAATGTTTTGTTTTCTTTTGTGATGTGGAATATCACGGGTTTGTGTGGGCGGGTCAAAACGTGACAAAGGAGCGTTCAGAGTTATTAATAGTTATTAATAAATATTGCGTGCAATAGTCTATCTTCCACCTTCTATTCCCCTCTGTCACTCTCTCCCTCTCGCTCTCTCTTTGTCACTCTCTCCCTCTCTCTCTCTGTCTCTCTCTCTCTCGAACACTCAGTCCTTGTCTCTGTCCTTGTTTCAGTCCTGCGCTACTATAATGCATAAAGTTGGCGGTTTGCGGGTCGGATCGGGTTTGGATGGTTGGTTAACGCATATTTTTGCGGGTCGGCGGTGCAGATTGGCTCTCAGTATGGGTCGGGTGGGTGTGGGTATTACAGTTTTTCTCCAATGCTTACACACTATAACTGGGCCTATTAACTCAACATCCCAAACCATGACGCCTTCTACCAAAACACAGACACATTTCCCAAAACTATAAACACTATTCTCCTGTTTTCACACATGATTCAGATTCGTTGAACTTTTTGTGAAAAACTCTACACACAAATCCCTTCATATATCACTGGCTGCACCATGTGCTCATTTAGAAAGCACTGGCATTCAATATCATTAACTCAAGTCATCACAACTGGAACCCAATTAACACACAATTCCCCAGGTGGAAACACTACGAGTCAAAATTGTTCACACACCAGCCAGAACCTCAGAATAGATAGATAAGAGGGCCACGGGTCAGTTCACTTGTTGGATCCACAAAGACCTGAAGATAGAAGAAGGAGAGGAGGTGGAAGAGGAAGGGGGGGGGGCAAGGGCAATGAGACAAATAGTTTCTGATGAGATTCGTGCAACTAGTTGANCATGTCCTTGTCCAGGTCCGTGGGATGGCAATGAGGGAAGCTTCGCAAAGAGTGCAGCTGAATCTGAGCTGCTTCACAGTAGCCTCTATAATCCAGATATTGGATAAGGCATACAAGGGTTTTTTTCCCCTGCTGCCTGGCTCGGGCTAATATTGCTAATATTGATGAGACTCTTTGGCCTCACCCAGACCAGAGACGGGCTGCTGAGGCAGAATAAATGTGATTTCTTTTTTTTATGTACAAACAGCTTTTTTTCATTGGTTTATATTGGTAAATACATGAAAATTGCCTCCTATTCTACATTCTTATCAGTTGCATATTTTTACAGTACTTTTACTTTTTCGCTCAATTTCAGTTTATTTTACTACAGTACACTGAGGAATTAAAAATTTAGAAAATGTATACATGTGTTGTGTCTTTATATTGTGTTCATCATGTAAAGAAGTGCCATTAGTCATTGCAGTAACAGGTTTTTACGGTAGTGTTTTGAATTGATCTCACCAGTGTGTAATCGCTATTTTGTAGTGTGTGTGTATTTGATGGCTTTTGTGTGATGTCTGAAGGCAAAGTTTGGTTTAGATGTAAGGTTACATGGTTTTGAGTGAAGAGTTTGGTCTTGACATTGAAGTCTGAAGTTTGTGAAGATGACTATACAGTTCAGCATTTGTGCTTAGAGTTTTGGGAAATGGAGCATAATTTCAAGAAATGTGTCTTAGCAATTGAGAAAAACTGTAAACAAGACTAGGTCAAAACCTAGTATATGACCTATAAGACATCCTAAATATCTCCAGGACGCGGCAGCCAGAGACCGGAGAACATATCGTTACCGTTGTATCATTCCAATTAGCGCTCCGGTGCGATCGTATCCCTTTCAGAAGCTTTGTAATCCAGACTTGAATTGCGATGTCTTTTTGGAGACTTTGTAAAATAAATCCACAATGATAAATCCAACACTGAATGTTTTCTGTGATTATTTATTGATTTTTCCGTGTTGAAAACAGTTATTGTTGTTGTTGTTAGCTGTCCATTAACAATCCCATGATGCCTTGGGTTGAGTCTGTCGACCAATCAGAGGCTGTGTTCATGACTTGCCGACCAATCAGAGACACGGTCCCAAATAGGCTACCTGTGGGCTACAGCTAGCCTATTTGGGACAATGTAACTCCCAATCAGATGAACTGTTCCAACATCAAGTGGGCCATGGCCGGCAAGTTGAATTTCTTTCCCCCCACAATTTTTCTTTGTGGGCCATCACGCTGCCGCCAGTAGACGTTCCTTCCATATATGGACTAGCGGAAGTTTTAGAGGGCGACGCCTGTACTCAAAGTGTGCGTAGCTACGTAACTAACGTTCCCACCTATTCGTTTTGAAAGAGCAACAGCCAATGAGGAAACTCCAACACTCGGCTGACCAATCGTGTAACTTCATCACTCAGTCAGTCAGTCAGTCAGTCAGTCACTCACTCACTCACTCATTCAGTGACAGACTTTTGGGTTTGTAGGGCTGGCCCTCTGCGGTCCAGCCAAAAACCTTGATCGGCACATCATTATTAAGGGTTGTACGAGTGTGTTCAAGGACTACTGTGTGTGGGGTTTGGCCAATAGGAACCAGTGGACTGAACCACTGTGAGGCACAATCTTTCAAAACTTAAAAACACACTGTTTTGCATCTATAATTAGCACAAGTGTTTTCTGTGCGTATTATTATATTATTTCAAATTATACAGTTATGTTTATGTGAGGCAATGGTCTGAATAAGTCGCTAGGTGTCACTGTTGTGCTTGCTATTCCACAGCGCAGTTAGCAATTCCTGCGGTTTCTTCCTTGCAGGACACCGTAGCACTGAAACTTGTTCCGTGTAGGACGCCCTGTTGTTCAAAGTTTACTTTTCCATGCCCTGTGAGGTAAGCAGTATTCACGGTGGGCTGCATTACAACGAAATAACAGTTCTAAAACCACCCACTGAGTTAATTTGGTCATCCCTTCTGTTACGTATCAGGCTACAGTTCGGCATGGGTCTGAGTATGCAGTACTTGACTGTTTTTACGTTTTTTACTAAAGTGTGGGCAAAGTGTGGCGCTAACATGCTATGTGCGAGTAGACAATTGATTCTGTGTAGATAGGGCAGCATTAGCTTGTCTATTACTTAATATTTTATTTGATAATTTATTTTTTATATTGGTTATTCTTCTCAGAGTGCTGTACTTAATTTGACTTGGCAGTAATCTTTATTTTAATATTATATGTATTATTTTTTTGTTTAATGCTAGATTATTGTTTGAGCATGTTGTTCAAAGTTTACTTTTCCATGCCCTGTAAGGTGAGCAAGTGGCAGAGACGAGGACTGTTACTGTGAAACAAGCAATAAAGTGCAGCCAAGGTCCCGACCACAATCCTGAATCCTGCGTCTGGTGCCTCCTTCTCTCCACACAACAACCCACTACAAATAAGAATCACAACGCAGAGTCCAGGGGAGTGTAGAGAGGTTCTGGCAGGCCACGGGCGCGCAGAGGCAGTGGGTTACATTTACAATGACATACTGAGGGGGACAACTCAAGCTTTTCCCAGGAAGGGGAGCGACAGCCAATGAGGAAACTCCAACACTCGGCTGACCAATCATGTAACTTCATCACTCAGTCAGTCACTCACTCACTCAGTGACAGACTTTTGGGTTTGTTGAGCTGGCCCTCTGCGGTCCAGCCAAAAATGTACAGTATTTGCTAATGAAATGCAGCTGACAGTAGGAATTAGAATAACTGGCGCTGTCTTGTGGCATCAGATAGAGCACTCTGTGTTACATCTGACATCACAAGCAGTTAAAAGCAGTTCTCCAAAGTGTAAACATGATGTGGCACTTGACCCCAGCTTTAAGCACAATAGCTCACCAAAGTCTCCTTAAGCCCAACAGGTGTACATCAGTGTGGTTGGCATGTCATCAGAGAGGTTTGAACTATTACCTGTATAGAGAAAATCCCTTTTCTCCTAAACCTTTAATTCATCCACAATTGGTCATTTCACAGAGNCAGCCAGCTAGCACCTCAGTGCCCAGGATAGAGGTTAGCCCTGGAACTTTAACTTTTGAGCAACAAAAAGAATTGTTGCAGTTGCAATTAAAGCAGCAGCTAGAGTTGGAGAGGTTGAGGTTTGAGAAGGAGGTAGAAATTGAAACTATCAAACATAAGACTGAGTGTGCAAAACTGGACGTGCAGCAATATCAGTTGGAGCTGGTAAAAGAGGGGAAGCTGTCAGATGTGTCCAGAATGGATAGTTGCGAAGTACCAGAAGTCAGAGCTTCTCAGTTTGACCTGGTTAACAACCTTTGCTTACTTCCCAAATTTAATGAATCGGATCCAGACACCTTCTTTTCCTTGTTCGAGCGAATTGCAGATGCTAGAGAATGGCCAGATCTTGACAGAACTATGTTGCTACAGTGTGTTCTAACTGGTAAGGCACAGGAGGCCTATTCAGCTTTGAGTGTAGCAGATAGTAAGGTCTATGAAACAGTAAAGTCAGCAGTATTGAAAGTGTATGAACTTGTGCCTGAGGCATACCGCCAGCGTTTTCGATCTATGAGAAAACTAGAAAACCAGACCTACGTTGAATTTGGCCGAGATTTGATTTCCCAGTTTAACCGCTGGTGCATAGCATCCAAAGTTAGTACATTTGAGGAACTTTGTAACCTGGTTGTCTNTAAAAATGACACTTACTCTAGGCAGGGACGGTCAAAAATAGTAGGTGAGGCAGCTCCTCAGAAGTCTGGTTATGGTGGGTGGGGTGGCCCAGGTAGTTCCAGCACATGTAGATACTGTCAGGCAAGGGGGCACTGGAAAAATGAGTGTCCTGTGCTGAAAGCAAGGAGGTCCTCCGGTCAGGTGAAACCCGCCGTTATGGCCGCCCCAGTCTTAACATCTGAGCGCAGGGAGGTTGGTCAGTTGCAGTCACATACTGACCTGGCGTCTCTGCAAGCTGATTACTCTGCCTTCATATCGGATGGGTTGGTCTCATTGGTGGGGAGTAGTGTGCAGGTTCCTGTTAAAATTCTGAGACACTGGAGCATTGGATTCTTTCATTCTAGAGTCTGTGTTGCCGTTTTCATCCAAAACTGATATTGGTGGGTGTGTAATCATTCTGGGAATGGGTTTGGTTCCATTACCTGTTCCATTGCACCAAGTGAGTCTCACTTGTGGCCTTGTTCAGGGTGAAGTGTCAGTTGGTGTCCGTCCCCAGTTGCCTGTTGAAGGGGTACATATGATTTTGGGGAATGATTTGGCTGGGGACAAAACCTACCATCGTATACTGCAATATTTCTTCTGGCCACGCTTAAAGCGAGACGTCGCTCTCTTCATCAAAACATGCCATACCTGTCAGATCACTGGCAAGCCTAATCAAGTTATTAAACCTGCTCCATTGCATCCAATCCCTGCAATTGGACAGCCTTTTGAACACTTGATCATCGACTGTGTGGGTCCCTTGCCCCGCTCCAAGTCCGGACACTCGTACTTGTTGACTGTAATGTGTCAGGTTACGAGGTATCCTGCGGCTTATCCACTCCGCACTATTACAGCCAAGGCAGTGGTCAGAGCATTGACCCAGTTCATCTCTGTATTTGGTATCCGTAAAGTGATACAGTCAGATCAAGGTTCCAACTTTACATCTCATCTGTTTGCTCAGGTGCTTGAACAGCTGCCCTGGTCACTCCTGGCAGCTCGTGAAGTTGTCCAGGAGAGCACGGGATTCAGCCCGAATGACCTAGTATTTGGGCATAAGGTTCGTGGTCCACTTGCAGTTTTGCAGAATGGATGTTTGCCCGAGGAACCACCTCAAAATCTCACTGACTATGTGAACGGTTTCAGGCTGAAATTGTACAGAGCAGGGGAACTGGCAAAGCAAAAACTGGAGATTTCAGAGGGAAAAATGAAAAACATATATGATTGACAGGCTGAGGTTCGTCAGTTTAGTCCAGGCGACCATGTTCTTGTCCTTCGGCCCCTGGTCACTTCGCCTTTCCAGGCAAAGTACAGTGGTCCTTTCTCTTTGGTGCGGCAAGTCTCTGAGTTGAACTATTTGATTGAAACTCCTGGGCGTAGAAAATCTGCAAAGCTGTGTCATGTAAACCTCCTAAAGCCATATCACACTCATGAGTCTGTGTGTTCTGTGCAGCTGGGTTCCCCAAGTGTTGAGCCCGTGTTGGTCGCTGCTCCCGCTTCTGGGTCCCCCATTCCTGATCCCGCTGTGGAGGAGAGGGAGGAATCAGAGTTTGTGCCGGATGATGGGTTGTTGCGAGGCCGTTTAAAAAATTCTGAGACGCTGAACAATGTGGAAAGCTTAGTTAACCACTTGGATGTGGATAAACGTGACGAACTGGTAAAACTAATTAACAGCTATCCATCCTTGTTCTCAGATACCCCGTCTCAAACACACCTGATTGAGCACAACATAGACGTTACAGATGCTGAGCCCATCATGCAGCGCTTTTATCGTGTCAAATGAGAAGAAGCGGCAGTCGGAGGCAGAAGTTCAGTATATGCTGGACAACGGCATTGCGGAGCCGTGCTCATCTAACTGGGCCTCCCCGTGCCTCCTAGTGAGGAAGTCAGATTCTAGTTTGAGGCCTTGTACTGATTAGGTGAACAGCCTCACTAAACCGGATTTGTATTTGCTCCCTCGGATGGAGGACTGTATCGATCAGGTGGGTTCAGCTAAATATGTGACCTTCTAAAAGGGTACTGGCAAGTCCCACTCACCAAAAGGGCAAGAGAAATCTCAGCGTTCATCACTCCCTCCGGCTTGTACGCCTACACAGTAATGCCATTTGGATTACGGAATGCTCCTGCTACGTTTCAGCGTTTAATGAATCGGGTTGTTTCGGGTCTTAGTGGTTTTGCTGTGTATCTCGACGATGTAGTGATGTATTCAGACACTTGGGAAGCGCATGTCCAGCGCATAGGTGCTCTTTTTGACAGGTTGGTCTGGGCACGCTCGACAATCAATCTTGCCAAATGTAAGTTTGCCAAGGCCACCGTGACCTATTTTGGGAAGGTGGTGGGCCAAGGCCAAGTCCGTCCGGTTTAGGCCAAAGTCATGGCTGTGCAATAGTTTCCTCCACCCACCACCAAGAAAGAGCTAATGCATTTCTTGGGGATGGTAGGCTACTATAGCAGTTTTTGCAGGAACTTTTCATGTGGTTGCACCGTTGACTGACTTGTTAAGCGCAAAAGCCAAGTTCATTTGGTCTTCACAATGTGAGAATGCATTTGAGAAAATTAAGGCATTGTTGTGTTCCGCTCCAGTCCTAGCAGCGCCACGGCTAGATCGTTGTTTAAACTTCAGGTAGATGCCAGCAATGTGGGTGCTGGTGCCGTCCTGTTGCAGGAGAATGAAGAGGGGGTAGATTGTCCTGTAAGTTTCTTCTCCCGCAAATTTAACGGACATCAGCTGAACTATTCGGAGGCGTTGGCACTTGTTTGGGCTCTGCAGCACTTCGACGTCTATGTTGGCTCTGGGGTGACTTCACTGATAGTTTTCACTGACCATAATCCGCTGACCTTTTTGAAGTCATTGCAAAACCCGAACCAGAGATTGATGAGGTGGGCGTTGTTCCTGCAGCCTTACAATTTGGACATTTGACATATCAAGGGTGTCCATAATGTAATTGCAGATGCCCTGTCTCGTGCGCCGATAGACTGTTAATTCCATGTTGCTAACTGATTCTCACTTCCATGCTCTCCTCTGCTCATCTCTGTCCTACATCCTCTTAAACTGCTCCCGTGGTACCAAGGTTGCTGGGGTTGTGGGGATGGAGGGATGCGCTGGAGGATGCAGCCTGGTAAGAGAACCTTACTGCACATGGATCATAGGTGTATAGCCATAGGGACAAAACGGGGACAATTATGTATGTAGGTATTAAAAACCTAGCAGTTGTTTAACTATTATTCCTAGGTCGAGGTTCTTAGTAGAACCCCGTTTTTATGGAGGGGAGTGTTATGACCCCTCCCTTTCTGCCTGCACTTCCTGCAGGAGCCTGCAGCCAGGAGGCTCGTTAGCCTAATCTGGTGGCACCTGGTTAGATCTCCACCAAAACTACAAATATCAGCTCCTTTTCATTGTCTCTCTCTCTCCTAGGATCCACGCCGTCCAGGTTTTGGTTTGGTTGAACATTTTGCTGCCCACAACACTTGCACATACACATTCTTCACTCATCCATACATTCCACTCACGACTGATGAATTTACTCTCCACACCCCATGCTCTTTTGTAAATAGTTATGTTTCTTTATTTCTAATAAAATACTTAATTGGCACTTGACTGGTCTCCCCTCCTTGTCACATACATGGAGCCTGTTTGTGACAGTGTGTTTTGGGCGTAACATGAATTAAACCAGAGTGTCATCTCCCTCTCCCTTCAAAAGCCAGGTGTGCCTCCATCTGGCGCATTGCTATTTAAATGGTCCTTGGCCGGTGGACCCTCTGCCTCCACCGTCTCCCAATCCTCTGTCCCATCAACAACTCCATTTGACTTCATATGAGCAAATGCACCAATATTTAACTGAGGAGGAGCGCTGCTGCCCTGTGTGTAACAAGTTGATGTCATCCGAATCCACATGTACGCATATATCATCCACCTGCCACCCACCCCAATGAATTCTTTCTCCGATTTGGAGACCTGCACCCGGATTTTAAATTATGTCGAGAAGCACGAGCTTTCCAGGTGATTTCTTGTGTGTTGTGTGAGTGTTTTCTTCAATGATTTACTTTAAAGATCAGAGAGGCTGCTTTCAGTAATTGTAAATGTTTGCATGTGCGCAGTAATGTCACTGCAACACACGTCAGGATCAAAACCAAAAACTGCAGTTATAAACTCGACAGGACAGAGGAAACGCTCAGGGGAAACAGAATTAAACTTAGTTTCTAAAATATTTTTTTTTTTATAGACAGCTCTGATGGAGCTCAGGATTTATCAAGAGGACGCTGCTTTACTCCAAACAATTTCACTGTATGAACCTGGACTGTGTGTGACCTTTTGGATGTGTAGAAGAACACAGAACATTAATTTACATTAAATCCTGACCGATCCTGTCGGCATGTCTGGAGATTTAAATAATCGCTACTGTGCCTCGTGCGTAAATGCACAGATCGTCTCTCTTAATGGGGACATGCGCGTTGTGAACCTGCCTATGAAGGTGCATCTTACTATCTGAATAATGTGCCCTTTAAGTAGCAGCAAAATACTGCGCCATTGACTTTAGACCAGGTTTTTGTTGGTCAATGGCCCAATCGCTTTCTGCTGCCTCAAGATAGTGTAATGCCACCTTTCTCTTGGCGTTAACTAAATTAAAAGTACTGTGGGTCGTGGGTGAAGTAAGAGCACGGGGACAGCTTCTTCTGTTTCACTTGGTCCACTTTAATGTCTGCTTCGACAACAGGACAACTGAACACTCATTGCAACAGTGATACATCACGTCTCTTCACATTATATCAGTCCGCCAATCTCAACCATGAACCCTTCACGCTAAGTGCACCACTCTATATAGTTCCTTATTCAAACCAATGAGAACACAACATATATAGAGATGTGTGTAGTTACCATCAATCAAACAGTTCAAAGTCTCCCAACAAACCTGAGAAATCTCCACAAAATAAACTAGCAATGACAGTTGCGTTGAGCTGTGCGCTGCTTTGCGCTGGGTGTAGGGCCCCTAATGTTGGTTTTTCCTTTCATTTGTCACCCGTCTGTATATGTGAGGGGTCCAGGAGTTGATTGGACTTTGTCACATCCTGTTCTAAATCTTCTCTGTTAGCCCATTCATGTATGTCTCCTAATAATCCAGAGTTAGAAACAAACTTAAGGCTGTGACACTAGCTAAGGCTTTTTCTTCAGCTTCATGTTTTAGAATAAATCCTTATAACATATAGATTGGTTGAGTTTGACAGGCCAAAAGATTTGCACAACAGCCCCTGGTTCAGTAAGGGAGAAAGTTAAGTGGTTGTTCTCATAGTAACAGGTACAGTAAACACCAAAGACTCATATTGCAGTTCCTTTCTCCATTCCTCACATTAAATTAGAGAACTTTTCCCCCTGACACTGACTCAATAAGCACTTGATGTACAAACAGTAGTGTTACAAAACTCAAGAAAAGGACACATCCAGTGTCAGATTATTGAACATCAGTTTTGATTTAATTTACAGTGTTTCATGGAGATCTCTGCAGTAGTAATGGATAACCCAATTTGTCTTTTGTTCCTTCATTTTGCCAGCTTTTCTGTTCTTTAACACATTTTCATTTTAACCTTTAAGTGCCTCTGACCCTGTTTCCACACATGTACCATTCCTATTATTGTTTTAGTGCTTGTGGCTTTCCAAAGAAGACTAGATCAAAACCTAGTATATGGCTGGGCCGTGTATGGTCAATGCATTATATTGTGGCCAAATTGTTACAGGCATAGTCAGCGGTCGTGTCTATAATGAGAATTCCTGGATATTAAACGTTCATCTGCAGTTTTCTGTAGTGGTCCCAGTAATATTTGTTCTTAAAGTGTACTGAGGTAGAATATCACATGACATGGTTAAGCTACATCTGAGTGAAAAAATGTTATAAAAGAGCAAAACTTTCCACTCATATCTGAAGGTGTTTGATTTGAAAGAGAACTTATTCTAATTATAACTATTCTAATCATCTATTAACTCCCTGCTCTTTCATTCGTTTTTATCTGCAGGATGTCATCCCGAACACAGCAAAATAAGAAAATCCAGGCAGATACAGACACCGCCACACACTTCTAGTGGGTCATAAGTGATGACTGAGAGGGATTATTTTTGAATGAGTCTATACATTGTTTTTAGGAAAATCCTACTCATTATGCCTTTAACTTACACACTGCTGGGTTGACGGTGTCGTATTCAACATCCTAAATATCTCCAGGACGCTGCAGCCAGAGACCGGAAAGCATGTTACTGTTGTGCCGTTCCAATTCGCGCTCCGGTGCGATCGTATCCCTTTCAGAAGCTTTGTAATCCAGCCTTGGACTGCAGCGTCTTTTTGGAGACTTTGTAAAATAAATCCATAATGATAAATCCAACACTGAATGTCGTTTGTGATTATTTATCAATTTTTCCGTGTTGAAAACAGCTGTTGTTCTTGTTAGTTGTCCATTAGCAATCTCATAATGCCTTGGGTTGAGTCTGTCGACCAATCAGACGCTGTGTTACTGACTTGCCGAACAATCAAAGACAGTTTCTGACTGGGGATACACGGTCCCAAATAGGCTACGTATATAGGTAGCCTAAAGGCTCTCTCGACTGCAGTCCCAGTCAATCCCATTCAAAACTCCACACGGTATGGCGGTGACGTAAGGATAGACTGCTCCTTCTCCTTCTCCTGTAATCCTTAAATTGGCACTATCCACCTGTAATACTAACAGTAGCTTTAGAGGGCAGCGCCTGTACTCATAGTGTGCGTACGTAACTAACCTTCAATATTAATTTCGAAAGAGCAACGGCCAGTGAAGAAACTCCAACACTCGGTGACCAATCGTGTAACTTCATCACTCACTCAGTCAGTCACTCACTCAGTGACAGACTTTTGCGTTTGTAGGGCTGGCCCTCTGCAGTCCAGCCAAAAATGTCATGATAATGCAATGACAGCATATGTCAGATGGTAGTGAAGGAACAAGGAAATGTGTGTTTGGACAAACTTCTGGTTTGTCTGTTTTGTGTGACAACAAAATAACAAATTTCATTTGATCACTCAAAAGCCTTCATTTCAATCAGATAGAAATACAGCAGTTAGACAATAAGCCTCACATTACCTGATTTGCTCAAAGTGTTTGGTGAAATGTGCGGTTAGATTAGAAAACTATGATTTGTATACAGCACTTTCACTACAGTAAAATTACAATGCACTCACAAAATAATTCAGAAGCTCATTTATATAGTACAGTTTTAAATGTGCCATATTTTCAATCACCTTATGATATCACACTGAGGTGTTCAAACCCAGGGCCTTTTTAAACACCCTCTGTGCATCCTCAGCAAGCATGTTGAGGAACGTATTGAGAGCTCTGTGGGTCATGGTAAAAGAGAGGGCCATTGCTGCTGGGATTCCAAATAATGGAATAAATCTGGACCCTTCCTCTGCTGCCATTAATGCAACTTCAACTACAGACAAGGCCAATATCTTAATAATAAGATCTTTTGGTATTTCCTTTTCAGCCAGTGGTGATGTCATCACTGCTCTGAGATCATCCAAAGGCACATTTGCACTATCAGCAAGACTCTTCAGCGACTTCCTTTCAAGACCAAAAGTAACTTGGTACATTTCGGTGGCATCAGCCAGAATCTTTAGATCAGCAGCAAAAGAGAGCCCAGGAATTGGTGCAGCTGCTGCGAATGCAGATGCAGAGGCATAGAACATTATTTTTTATTTATTTATTATTTTTATTTATTATTTTTTTCTTCTTGTTGATGATCTGCAGGTTGATACTGGGCATGGCCAACAGCAGAACATTTCACTTGTGTTCAGGAAGCTCTCTCTCTAGGGTCTCCTCTAACAGATGGAAATCATACAGGTGGAGATCAAAGCTGGACACCAGGAAGACTTGTGGGGACTCAAAACCTTGTTTTTGAAGACCTGTGTCACAAAGAGAAAGCAGAAGCCAATTTCAGATGATGAAATTAAAACAAAATTAGAAAAAACCTCGAGCTTCCTCACGTCTGGATACACTTCCCAGCAACCCTCTCCAGGCCAGACACCAAGACAGTTGGGTCGTACATACAGTATATTACAATTTTCAGATCTGAGAGGATGAGCGGTCAAGCCAGCAGACCCTCATTAGGGGGCTCTGCCAGTGTTCAAATCATTTCATTTTAGGCCTTTGAGCCCTACCTTGAATGCAGTATTTCCTGATTCGTTCCATAGTATCTTTCTCATTGTAGTCCTTGTTCTTCTTACTTCTTTCCTCATCACGTAAGTTATGGTCAATCTTTGAGCGAACAAAGTAGAACTTTTTCTCCATCTTCTGAATCTCCTGAGCGAGCTTCACATCATTTTCTCTGAAGCGATCAGCTGAGATGATGATGAAGAAGTCAAACTTTTCAAATCCAAACTCCGTCAGGTACTTGTCAGCTGGAAAACTGGTGGTGCCAATACCAGGAAGATCCCATAGTGTAACATTGGGATAGTTTAGATGGGGGTATGGTGTAACCTCAAAGGTGGTTTCTACGCAGTCAGTTGGGGCGGCTCTCTCATCCCCGTTGTCTATGCCTCTAAAGGCATTAACATAGGAGGATTTACCAGAGCCGGACTCTTCTGTGATGCCAATATTTAGTGGAATATTATTCTGCTGATCCAAATACTCCTGGATTGCTGAGACAGGTCCATGGGTTATCAGCGCTTCTTTAATTTCTTCTATTGATTCATAATCCCATGGATTATCCATAGCACTCCTTGAAAAACAAAGAAAAACAGAAAATCATTGCACTATTTTGATTTGGGGAATTACAGGACATATAAGCTCACCCTCTAATCAGTCATGATCTTTAATGGGCAGCAAAAACCATCAAAACATGCCAAAATTACTCAGCAGAATAAGAAAGTCCAAATCTTCTTTCTGTGCTGCTGTACGGTTAAAGAGTTGTTGAGAGTTCAGCCTCTTAAGACAGTCAGTGGCCAATGAAAACGTCCTGCTAGGAGCGACAGAGAATCTACACCAATCAGTGTCATGTTTCCTTATGCGTGATATCTGTAAAAGCAGCTGGTTTACAAGAAACGCCGTGTGGAGAGGTGTGTCTGCTAATCAGAGAGCTGCACCCTTTCACTCATTCACACAAACAGGTTTTGCCTTTTGTAGATCCAGAAAACGTCTACGTTGTCTCATACATTACAAAGTTTGCTAGTTTGTTAGCAAACCAGTTAGGTCAGCTTATAAAGAGCTGCTTTCAGCGACATGATATTTCACTTCCTACAATGTGAATATGTGGCCTGTAATGAAAACGTGTTGTAAATATAAAATCAAGGCAAACTGTTTCAATCACTCTCCTGTATCATCTGCTCATCTCGGTACAACATTTAATCTTCTTGAAGATGGACATACATACGGAGCCCCGGAGTGGCCATAGAGAGAAAATAATTTTTTTTCGAGGCCACGTTTTACTAATTCGTTCCCACGTTTTAATTAACTTGTTCCCACGTTTTGATTAATTCGTGCGCACAACTGTATACAGAGAGCAATCACAACAGACCAGCCTTTCTCACTTGAAGTATGAAGTGCACTGCACCTCAAAGTTAGAATATTGCTAGCGATGTATTCCACAAGCTCTCAATATCCTCATTAATTGCCTTTTACTAACAATAATTCCTTGTGTAAATGACCCCAATGCGCAGTATGGTTCATGTGTAGTTTACGTTTGTAATGTATTCGCTATATTGTTCTTATTTTGTTGTTTCCTGTTAACCCGGAAGTTTATTGTGAAAAGACACTGTATGTAACGAACGGAAACTGACAGTAAAAAACAAGGAAGGAGACAGTGCTGAAACGGCAACAGAGCACGGGGAGATAAACAAATGATAAAGATGAACGGGGAGAGTCGGCTATAACGGTAGTTTAGCTCCAGTCGAGAGTGGCAACAAGCTCTTATGTTGGTCTATGAACTCCAAAGAAACTGAATAAACGGCATTAGACCATCAGTCCTAACTTACATTACAAATGCCTTTAGCAGGTGCCGGCTGGAATGAATGACATGGAATGACATTCGTGGTTACAAATAGCATTTCGTGCGCTCAATGTAGTAAAATGTGGCCTCGAAATATATTTTTTTCTCTCTGTGGCCTCTCCGGGGCTCTGTACATACAGTAGCTTGCTGCAGGAAGTGTCTCCACAGAGAGGGCTCTAATCCTGGGCATAAACAACTAAAGAAATTGCATCACTTCTCATCACAAACTGTTAACCCCTGCACCCCTTCTATTAAGTTCAGATGCCCATGTAGAAAGTTTTATTTTTCCCATGATTGAAACTTGAACAAATTACGTTTTCACTTAATATGTAAAATCTCTACTTGAAGAAACTCACCACTATATTAGCTTTCTTTGTCCTGAGAGGCAGCAGAGTGGTATTAATGACAGTTTGTGATTTTGTTTAACGTTTTAATGTATGCCATAAATTCTGTTTGGGTTTTGTTTTGTTAAATATATGTAAGTTGTATTGCAAATAAATGATCAGAATTGTGTTTTTAATTTTACTTGTACTACTGTACAAATGAGAGTGAGAGAAGACTTGAGACCATTTTAGACTGTAATAAATTATATGATTATGGGAATAACAACTCATTAATGTAATACATTATAAAATATTATATTTTATCCTCCATCAAATATATCAGTCCAACAAAATTTAAACTTATTCAGAAAGTTCAAACAAATTGAGGAGGAAGCTAAACTTTTTAAACTGTACAATTGTGCAATTGTGTGTTATTGACTTTTTGAACGTGATCTTTTTTCTGGTAGTATTATTGTTTCTTTTAAATAAATAAACATATCTGTGCTTTGATAAATATATGTTTTTGCCTCTGAGTCTGTATTTCCATTTCAATAAACCTGCATGCACCAAAATGTGTGAGAACAGCTTCATCAGCAACAGCTGCAGCAAATGGTTTGCCTTCAACATGTAAAGCATTTCCAGATCAGGCTGTTGCAAATAACTTATCGTGCTTCTGTGGTTGTCTCATGTGAAAATGACAACAGGTCACAAGTTGACGTTTCTGCTACAGTGTACGTGCTGAGTAAATGTGCTGATTTACAAGAAATGCAGAAAGGAGGGGTTTGTTACAGCTTGGTATAGTTCCTTTTTATCTGACTTCAGCTTTCCTATTTTTGGTCTGTTGAACGTCGGTTATACCACAATAAACATGAGAATGAAAGTGAATGAGGCATGTGACAGGAAGAGACTTGGAGACACTGAAGTGAGGTGTTGTGCCTGCTGACTAATGCAAGCATATATCTAGCTGAACAGCATCCCAAGAAACAAAGTGTATTCTATAAATCTAAACCAGCTGATGAGCTTAGTGGCCAAGCCATCCATGCCCTTTTATTCAGTGATACTCAGAAATTAAATCCTTTGTTCAATAGAAAGCTTATGTCTTTCCATGCAAGCCTCTGTTGCACTAGCCTTAACCAGGCAGTGTGTTTTTTCAAAGGGGATTCCTTTCATTAACCTTTATACAAAGCTGAAACATGATACAAGGGTTTTCTATTCTGCTAAATGTATCTACTTTATTGGACGTGTTGAGCAGCTCATCATTTTAACTAAATGATTATTTCATCAGCATGTAAATTCTACATGTAACCCACTTCTGGTAAATTCACCTATACCCTAGGTTCGTAAGGAGCTTAGGGACATAGACTATAATAACCATAAATGAAAGCACACAGACAACAAGGTAAGTTGCAAAAATGTAGCTTTTGTAATTCAAGTTTGCAGGTGATCATTCACAACATCTGAATAACAGATAAATGAAAAGAAAGATGGACCCTTTAAAATAAATGAGTCTTTAGTTTGGTCAATAGTCTTTAAAGTCTGTATTTTGTGATCACTTTCAGTATTTGTTTTGTCGATCCACTATCCGTGGTTTCTTAATGTTTGTGACTGTTCCTGTTCTTGTGATGGTGTGAGTCTTTGTGGATGTGTGAATTCCTGGCGATTGGTACCACCCTACCACCAGGTGGAGCTTTCTAATGAGTCGATTCTGCGGTCCAGTAGAATCACGCTGGGAGGCTCGCCATCAATAGGAAGGAATCTTCAAAAGTGGCTCTCACTCTCTCCATAAGACCTGACCTGGTTTTAGCAACAGGATTTTAAGATTTTGTTTTGTCTATTTGTTGTACAACAATTATACTAAAGCATAACAACAATGTAACACTAAGCATCACATACAGAATAATGCTCAGTGATAACACGTTCAGGCGTTGCATTACACTCTAGTTCAATAACTTCTCAAGTCTCAATATCAATATCTGAATCATTACAAGTATACATTATTGTACCCAACAGTACTAATTAAACAACAACTAACAGCCATTATGACAATAGCATTAAGCTTAACCTCAATCCAATATTAGGAAAGACTGTGGACAGTGTGCATGTTACATGTGGCAATGCTAATATTTGCAATGCCCATTCTCTAGTGAGAGTACAAAATAATATCATAAATAAACATAAACTATCACATTCCCCATGACTCTTATGGAGCGCAGAGCAGGGCTGTGAGCAGGCATATGGAGAACGGAGATGTGTGGTGTCAGATCCATGGAAAAGAGACGGTAAACTGGTTTGATTTAAAATTCACTCGTCACTCGAGCTGATTAACGGGGCTCAGCAGACATGACGCTCCACCAGAAAGATCTCTAAATGCACAGTAGAACGCAGATTCTACTGAAGCATGGATGTCTCATTTTAGGCTCGTTCGAGATGAACTGCGTCTCGCCTGGAAGGTGGACGAGATCAGGTGGCAGCAGCAGGAGGCGGTGACAAAAAGCTGCAGTCAAGTTGGATAGTTTACAGCAGCCTTCAGAGAATATACAGGAAGTCACAGAAATATTTACATCCTGTTAGATCCATCTGTAGGCTACCTGTGGTTTGCAGACCACGTTCACTTCAGCTGACTGAAGAAATCGCGGGTGCGTTCTTGATCACTGATGAAGTTGCCTAAGTTACAATTTAGTCTAAGGCTTTGTATTTTTTCTGTTTTGCTGATTTTGCTGATGATGCCGTTCAAGAATGTATTTCTTATGCTTTACTGCAATTGTCCAATAAATAACCAATACATTTATCAGAACTGAATTTTGACTCAGTGTGAACAATTTTTCTTTAGCAGTTACTGTTATGTGATATATAGCCAGAGAATAATGGCTACTTGGCACATAAATTCCACTGTATTAATCATCTCTATGGGCATATGTGTGTTGGGATCAACGATTTAAAGGTGTACAAAGTATGTACGGCTATCAGAAATAATTAATAATTATCGAAAATAATTAATAATTATATTAAATAACTGAGCTTAATTGACATTAAGCCCAACCTTGGGGCACCACCCTTCGTAAAGGGAAAAATGATAGCCAATTGATTGATTCAGTCTCATAAAGTATACTAAAATATCAATTTGGAACTCTGATTAATAATTANACTTAGTTTCAGGGGTCTTAGGCAGGCCCTCGCGTCGCTGCCTTAAGGAAGTGTGTCTACCTGGTGTAGAACACAATGGAGCAGAAGAGAGGTGGACAACTGGGCCGCACCTCCAGGGAGAGAGTTCCAGAGGAAGAGGAGAGCAGCAGCGCTGCTCCTCAGTCAGGTTGCATACGAGAGAGGGAGCAGCTGGGCTGCCCTCTCAGCGAAGAGCTGAGTTGCAGAGTCGAGAGCAGAGAGAGAGAGAGAGAGAGCGGTGGGAGTTTTGCTTTATATATGACCCGATGAGGTCATGGGTCCTGTGTCAGCTTGACCAATCACTCCTGGAAGCTGGGTCAATGGGTGGGGTTCCTCACATAGGTGTGAAAGACAAAATGGAGGCTCCTGAAAGAGAGCTTCATGGCTCCCTTTGTTCTCACAAGAAGCCATGCGGTCAGTCTCCATTTTGAATAAGGTTTCATTCATGGGCCGATTCCCAACATGTGGTTTGTGATATTTAATATTTAATCTCACAAATGTAACAAATAATGAATTGATGATTTATGATATGATAGGTTTGAGGTTTTGAGGTCATACAAAGTGGATTTTTCCAAAACTATAAATCTACTTTTCATTTGTCTATCATAACTTTTTGTTTGTTTAACGGTGCCATAATGTAGAGTGCCATAGAGATTTTAGCCCTTGGAAGTCATATTTATTGAATAAGTAGCCTACATAGAAAATGTATGTAAAAGCACTGTCACTTCAAAATCATATGATCCTAAATTTACTGACTGAATCAACAGTCCAAACGTTCTCACAGCTACAGACAGAGGCTACACACAGAAAAGCAACAATTATGACTACAAGACATGCGAGTCATTCAGTGATTGACATCATTTGACTCCAAAGAGTTCCAAACAATTGTGTTTTTCTTTTAATAGGTTTTCTGTCGCTTTACAATCGTTATAACCTCTGGAATTCTTGGACTAAACATATTTAAGCAATATCACACGAGAGGGAGTGCTATTGTACTGAATATCAGCGTGGCTGTGATTCGGTCGTAGGCACAAGGCCGCAGACCTGGGTAACATCTGTGACAGCTGTTTACTCCTAGGGGAACGGCCTCTCTGCCCAGTAGCTTCTCTCGAAAAATACCTCAGCAAAATTCCACCTGGAGCCAAAGCCCTCTATCTGCAGCCCAGGAGAGTAACAGCTCAGACGGACAGCTTCTGGTATACCGCCGTTCCCCTGGGAGTAAACCAGCTGTCACAGATGTTACCCAGGGTGTGTAAAGAGGCAGGGACACACACGTCCTACGGCAACCACAGCCTAAGAGCCACTGCCATACAGAAACTGTCTGATGCGGGACTCAAAGCGAGGGAGATCATGGCAGTGAGTGGGCATAGGTGAGATGCAAACATACAGAGACTACGATGTGAATTGTGATTTAGAATGATCAGTCGCAGAACATAAAAAATATAAACAAAAAACTTGTTTGTCTTGAAGGTCTGAAAGCTCGCTAAAAAGTTACTGGAGACCATCCATGGAGAGCAGGAAACGATGGAGCAACGTACTGTCTGATCAAGCTGTTAACTCATCCGAATCACACACGCCACCAAAGCGACTGTCAACAGACTTTTATTTCACTGGTTGCACAATAAATGGAAACATACAGATAAATGTACA
>NTHP01000061.1:785720-802958 GCA_003416845.1 Oplegnathus fasciatus
ATATTAAACAGATGAAACTTTAGCAGTCATAAACAACACATTACACACATTACGCATTATGTCACTGTAAATATGTGACTCACCGTATGAGGAACTTGGATCGTTGTTACTCAGCAGAACAACAAAGTCCAAATCTCCTTTCTGTGCTGTTGTACAGTTAAAGAGTTGTTGAGAGTTCAGACTCTTAGACAGTCAGTGGCCAATGAAAACGTCCTGCTATGAGCGACAGAGAATCTACACCAGTCAGTGTCATGTTTCCTCATCTGCGATATCTGTAAACGCAGCTGGTGTCTGGCTTTGACGCACTCCCACTCATTAGCACAAACAGTTTTGGCCTTTTTTCGGTTTCCTTATAACATGTAGTAGCAAAATGACAGTGAATGCGCACTTTGGCCAACATTAACTATGTTAGATAACTAGCTATCTAGCATAAATACTCGGATCAATATTCAGACGAGATTTCAAAGGCTTCATATTGTGAAGGTATTATTGGAGCAAAACAACTGAGCACCTGTGACAGTGGAATTTGCACTTGTAGAAAATAGTCACACATGTGTATCAGTAAATTTGAAGTCACAGAGAAAAATGCTTCAGGAGTTGCAAACTTACAGATTTTTTTTCCTCTCTCACAAACACAACAGTTACACCTTCTCAAATTCTTCATTACAGGTTCTCAAATCCTATTCTACAAATCACAAATTAAGAAACTCACACGCTCACATTTTTGCTACAGTTGCTGCAGTGAATATGGTGCAAAACACATGCACACACCCATACCAAAAAATGTGAAGTCATGCAACAAGAGTTGCACACCTGTAGAATATTTTCTCACAAATACATTTTTTTTTCTTGGATATTTTTCAGCACAAACACAAGTCAGAAACTACAACTGCTTGAATCTGCTGCTACGAGTTTCAAATGCTGTTTTTTCACTCATAAATGAAAGTTCCACATGCTCTGACTTTTGCACTAAATATCTCAGTGAAATGTGGAGCAAAACTGATCTGTGTACCTGTAGAGCCAAGTCCTGCTCTACTGTGCTGTGATTGGCTAGTACTCGTCATTTTGACGTGTATGCAGTGACCCTTCCCTCTAAGGGGGACAAATGGACCCAAACCATACCAGCAAAATGCCCCCCACAGCATAACAGAGCCACCGGACCTTCATTAGTTATGTTTCTCCACTCATTTATTCAGGTTTTTCCTTTTAATTTGTCATCCGTCTGTATGTCACCCACCAATGAGGATCACAGGCCTGTTTTTCATTTCAGACTGGTAAAAACATGGAAAACAACTGCTGCACTTTTCATCTCAAGCCAGGTGATTCCATCTATAATAATCTCAATAAGTCAGAAAGCGGATAAATAACTGTCAACTTGTCTTGAATTGATAACAGATTGATTGATTGAACAGAATGATTTTTTTCAACTAAATTAAAAGGCCTGTGACCTGAAAAACATTATGAATGTCCTTAGGGATAAACCCCTACGTATGTAAAACATACAGTTTGTTCACCGTGGAACACACAATTCAGGTGCATTAAGACATCACAGGAGAAAGAATATTAAAATTTTTATTAGGGAAAATAAATGCTACACAAGCCTGCAGCAACTCACAGTTTGCATTTACTTATTTCAGAAAATGAGCAGAGCAATTAAGTGAGCCAGATGCAGAGTGAATACAATCAACTATTGGCCATGATACAAAAATAGCAATATTCTGTTCACCAAAGACAACAAATGAGAACTGCTGGTCTACAGTGCAGACCAGAGAGGATCATATAGCTACAATAATACTGACAAAATGAACGTGACATGCAATGCATCGAGGCTGTACTCCCATTTCACCAGGCAGTAAGAATGACATGTTTTCATACAATTATACATTTTGAGCTAAGATCAAATCAGCAAACACAGTCAATCTTGTTCATTCTGGGGGTAAAGAGAGGGAAAACAACAACTAAACGTCAATAAAATGTAAGTAATGTAATGGGTTCATTGTGTTATCAGCCATTATATGAATGGTGGATATTTTAGAACAAGAGCTAAACAGTCACTGTACTGTCATCCTCTACTGTAATGTGGTATGATATGAATATCCATTATACTACAGAGGTAGAAGGAAAAGAATCAAAACAAAAATGAGATCCAGTATTTGCCTGACCTCAGAGTGAATTCTTTACCAGTTATCATCACTGACAAAATTATAAAAGAAACATCTCTGAGAAGAGTTTCATTTCACACTGAATTAACACCAAAACTCAATCTTAAAAACTTTCATAGAGCTGTTAATTACAGCCATGCAAAGCAGGTAAGTAGAGGAACATAGAGAGTATGTGATATTTCAGTTAGCAGCAGACCTGGGAAAAGCTGCCAAGACACTGAAACATACACTCCTCTTCCCTCATTACTCTGCTGTTGCTACCTTCTGTGTCAGCTCTCGGGTCAGGCACCTGGGCTTCATTCTGAATGGAATTATCTTCAAGTTCATGCAGGCTAATGAAAAATAAATACATTCAACATGTGGATCTCTTTGAGGCCGCCCTCAGCTTGTTCTTTGCTGAAAGACTTCCAGAGAGGCTTGTGAATGTAATACTTCAGTGCCCTCTAGAGACAAAAAGAAACACTGCAGCCCAACAGTACACCTCTTCTACCCTCTTCACTTGTTGCATTTATGTCAGATATATATCACAGAAAAAAAAACTATCTCATGTATGACACTGAAATTATTCGTAAACCACTGCTAAATTAAAGTTAACATGGACACTGTTTAGATAACATGATTCATATTGTGTGGGATAAGTGACAGGTAAAAGTGGAGTAGGCTAGTAAGCTACTAGCAGAGGTTGGCAGGTTGGGAGTAAAAAAAAAAAAAAAGTGTATAATTTCTTACGTGATTATAACATCTTTCAGATTATTCTGATAGCATCATTTTTTGTTTGCAGAAAAATATGACAATTCCAGTGAGAATTGGTCAAGTCATTCATTCTCAGTTTTCCTGGGTTGGATTCATTGGTGGGGGAGGAGATCAAGGATCACGATTAAAGTCCCTCTTCCCGCCTGTCTTACTGACCAGTTTTACATCCGTAATGATGATGTCATGGCTCACCGCCTTGCACATGTCGTAGACAGTCAGCGCTGCAACAGAGACAGCCGTCAAAGCCTCCATCTCAACTCCTGTCCTGCCAGTAGTGCGACACGTTGCTGTGATAACCGCAGCATTATGCTGCTCATCGAGGTCAAAGGTGACAGAGGTGTGGTCTAAGGGGAGCAGGTGGCAGAGCGGGATGAGGGCTGAGGTCTGCTTGGAAGCCATGATGCCGGCCAACTGCGCCACAGCCATGGCGTCACCCTTGGCCAGCTGGTTATCCCGAAGCAGCCGGAAGGCAGTGGGGCCCAAGACGACGGTGGCGCAGGCTGTGGCTGTTCGGCGTGTCGGAACTTTCCCCCCAACATCCACCATTGTGGCTCGGCCCTGGGCGTCTGTATGCGTCAGCTGGGCTTCGGTGGTTTCACCCAGGTGAGTGCTGGAGACACTTGTGCCTGACTTGGTCTGATCACTCACAGTCTGTCTGAGTTTGACACTGGAGTCTTTGCTGGAACTTTGACTGTGGCACAGTCTAACATTGTGGTGTTTGAGATTTATTTTGGCATTCATTTGTAGTGTGCAAAAAATAGGTGTTCCTGGGGTCCTGAGTAAGTGGCTCGTCAAAGCATTAGGACCCCTGGCTTGTGCGTACCTGAGACATTGTTCATTAATGGAGCTCATGACATTTGTGCGTGTAGTAAAACTTGCAGTCTTAGTGTGACAACTTGCGAAAGTGAGATCATTACCAAACTCAGAGTGAAGGGGTGCTGCAGTGTGGAGGTTGTCTGTCGCATTAGGTTTTTCTTTGTTGATATGTGACCTAACATGGGTACCCCCACGAACTAAGGTCTTGGAGCAGCAAACGTGGGCTGCCTGTGTTGAAGCAGTGCAGTCTGGAAGGCACAGAAACCCCTCTCTATACAGGACTCTCCCGCTGCCTGAGTGGCACGTGTGATGAGCTGCTGCTGGAGAGAGGAATGTGTTGTTTGTAAGCTGGGAAACAATGGGGGAAGCTCTCTGGCTGTCTTGTGACTTTGGCAGAGACAAAGGCCTTTGAGATGTGATGCCTGTTGGAAAAAGAGAACATTAGTCAAGGAAACAACAAACATTCATATTTAGATTGAGATGCATTATTCACAGTTCAGATAAAAGTTAGTAATTGTTATTAGTTCAAATGTAAATGCATCTTGAGGCTGCGTCATTTACTTTGCATAGGCTGTGAATGTAGAAAAAAATATGGTGGTACAGCCCATGATGACCATAGCATCACAAATAAACCATGACTGAGCAGTGATGGAACAAACTGCGTGTGAGAGATTTGTACGTACAGCCATGTCACCCACCAATGAGGATCATGGGTCTGTTCTTCATCTGAGAGATACTGAACATTCCTGAAGACACAAACAGGAAGATAATACATTCTATCAGAACTTTAACCTAAATAAATAAATCAAATAAATGAATCCTAAATAATCTGTGAGCATACGCCACAAATGATGTGTTGTGTATAAAGTAGCTGTATACAAGTCTACCTGCGTGTTGTTTCTTCTTCCTGCCCACAGCAGCTCCAATGATTTGCAGCAACTCTTCATCTGAAGCCCCGGAGCGCAAGACATCTCTCAAGGACACCTCAGAGTTCCCAAACAAACACACCTGAGAGAAGACAGACAGGAAGGAGTGTAGGTACGGTATTAAAAATAGAATCATGGATGGCTCCAAGCCAAAGAAAGGATGAGATTATTTCTAGCTAATATGTAAATCTATAATTGCACACACACACAGACTGTGCGCTGCATTAACACAAAAACAGACCTCATTAACAACTCCTTGAAGCCTAACAAAGAATAACTAGCTTTACCTTGAGGCTGCCATCTGCAGTGATGCGTAAGCGGTTGCAGGAGCCACAGAAATGGTCAGACATGGAGGTGATGAAGCCCACCTGACCTTTGAAGCCTGGCACTTTAAATGTCTGTTACAAGACAAGAGGAGAGTGTCAAACATTTTGCCTTTAGTTCTTTATGAAAAATGTTTTCAAGCATTCAAACTGATGACAAAGTGCTTGATTTGGCTCTTACACCAGACACTTCGGATGTTTTTTCTCAGATCTGGCCATGAGGTAAGATTTTACAGAAGATTGCCAATGCTGATTTCAGTTTTCTGTTGGCTAACCAATTAATCAACTAATAATTCCAGCACTACAAATGTGTGTCTGCTGATAAGTGATAGCGTGTTCTGAAAGCTCTGAGTCTGAATGATCAGAAGGACTCAATAATGTGCCAGAGGGAAGCAAAAACTTCAACTGTCAAAACAATATTTCTTAGAGAAATTCTAAGTAACGCACACTAGTCTAAACAAGAATAAAGGTGCTAGCATTGTCCTCATTTATGTTTCAGGAAAATCAGGATGCTAAATAAATCACCTCCGGGGCATTCATTTCATTCAGAAATCAATCGCTTTCTGACCTCACCCCTTTTGATTTGAACATATTTTTTCATACATGTTAACCTATATGAGAGAGAGTTAGAACAGGCTTCGATTAACCAGAATGACCAACCATTCAGGAGATAGGGGCCCACAAAGTTGACCCATATTGGACCTCCACCCCACTTAAAGACACAGATATGTTCTTCAAAAATAAACAGAATAATATGGTTCTGTGATTATTGGAAAGCTAACTAACAAGGTTATACACAATTGCAATACTTTTGGTCAAAAATGAATAAATACGCAAATTAGGTGATTTTTTTTGTCCTTAATTTGTTCAAATCAAAAAGGGGCGAAGCCAGAAAGTGACTGATATCTGAAGGAATGCCCCCCTTGCCAGTGTTCCAGTTCCTATTCAGAAATATAGCACAGTTAAAGACACGGACCTTGGCAGTGTCTGTGTGTCCAGTTTGAAGCATTTCCAGGTTGGGCCACTTCTGCCTGATGCGGTCCAACATCTCCTGGTAACTCACCATCTTCTTAAAGTTCCACTTGTTGCCTGCAGAGAGTGAAAAAATCACAAGCTACAACAACAGACCACATTTCCTCCAGAGGGAAAGGGGAGGAAAAGGGACATCTTGGAAGCTGACAATTTGCATAAAGCCCAAGCTGTGCTGAGTGTCCGAAAACGTATCATACCATTATAAAACACTGCAATTATTTTAGTAATACCATTTTATTGGTGTTACTGAATATTAAATATTCAATGTTTAACTGCTGCAGCAGCAATGAGCATTGTAGGCAGAATTACGCATTCATGTCTAAATGTCTTTGAATGTCTAAACAATGTACAAATAATGCATGAAAACGGCCCAGTAATATGATCTGACTCTTCAGATACCTTTTTAAACCTTTGTAACAAGACACTGAAGGAAGTGAGCACTCACCATCAAAGGGCATGTATTCAATGAAGCGCACCTCCAAAGGCTTCTGCTCGGTCAGCGCCACAAAATCTAGCAGCTCATCCTCATTGAGGCCTCGCATGACCACACAGTTAACCTACAGAGGGCAGCAGACAACAATACGCCACTGATTACCAAGTTGTGCATTCATCTCCTCAGAGGCCTGTCATGTCTGAAGTGTAAGGATGCCAAGTTCAAGGCCCAAACCACACAGCAATGGGGATCTGTTGTATGCAGTGATTAGTCACATACAGAAAATCAGGAAGCAGCTCAGTGATTGTCTAACGTTTGTAGGCAAAGCGTCAGGGCATGGGTGAAATATTATATTCAGCAATTCTGTTACAACACTGTGCTGCCACAGCACTTTGGCACTAAGAGGAAGTAACAGCCATTGTTTCACTCACCCTAATAGTAAATACACATATCCATAAATATTTTAAAGATTCAAAATTATAAATCAGACACATATCAGATTATTCAGACAGCCTTATCACTGTTGGTTCTAACAATCGTCCTTACAGCAGTCATAAATACAACATTTGCTTAAAATAGTTCTTTGTCACATTTTAGAGCATCAAGCTATATTTTTTTCCTCCTGCCTCTCACCATTCCAAATATGCTTCAGTAACAATATGTTTGTTTTGTAGTAAAAAAAAACTCCATATTAGATGTTCTGATATTTCAGACATTTCAGTACAAAGGTCATAATGTGATACAAACAAACAAAAAAATACACACAACAAGACAGAAGCAAGAAATGAGAACATTAAAAACTTAACAAATGTTTTTTTTAAAGAGATACATAAAAGAAAGATTTAAGCTATAATCTCTAAGATTTTCATTTTGTTGTCTTTCATGGCAATACTCAATTGCAGGTGTGTTTTTGGATCTCACTTCAGCTTCAGTTTCACTTTCCTCATCTGTAGTCATGGATCTTTTTTTTGTTCGTTTACTCAAAACGTTAGCAGAGACCGGAAAAAAACAGTACGCCGCTTCACACACAGATGAGTTGAAGAGCGAGTCTGTTGTGTTAAAAGCCTTGTTAAAAGCCTAACTGTGCACCGCTTGTGATTTTTCCAGGAAAATCGCTGCCAACACCCGGGTCATAATACTGCAAATGCTGCAGGCTTTCATCAGTGGGCCACAGGCTCAATCACCATTGTGTTGTATCATTCAGTGATAGATAGTGACTTAACAGACATTTATTTAAATGAAATCTTCGAGATTATATCTTTAACAAATAAAATTAACTAAAATATAGTAAATGTTTCTAGGTCAAAGCAAGTTTGAAAAGATGAACGAAATACCTTGACAGGGTTGTAGCCCATTTCAATGGCCTTATCAATGCCTTCCATGACCTTGTGGAACCCTGAGATAGAAATGGATGATGAAATGTTTAAACCTGGGTAAAATATCAACATTTTGTATCAACACATTAATCATACCTTGATATGTTTTGATTCTGTGCTACCAATTCAAATCTAAGGTGGAGATGGCATGTGATGGTGTGAAGTTTTAGGTAAAAGTGATGCACCTGTCTGAAATGTGGATTGCTTCAACTTTACAGGCCTTTACAGTACAACATAATATCTGCTTTCTCTGTTCACTGTTTAACAGACTAAACACACGATTGGCCACCAAACCACTGATATGTAAACATCTACAACTAATCCCTCAGCACCAGCCAGAGCTTTTTAACGGCAAACTGCCAAGGTCAGACCCATCATTTGTTTTCATCTGCACAAAACCCACAAATCCAGGCAGACTTACACTGGCTGGTAAGCTTTTCTGTAGGAGGTTAGTCATCTAGAATTCTCATAACTGCAATTAAATGCCACATGTTGTACTTAAAATCCTACATTGGCTTACTGAAGGCTAAGAGATAAGCTTTCTTTCAGGCTATACCTACAGACCTAATGTCTGCTAGGCCTTTTACTGAAAAAATAAATCAGGTGTTGTGGAAGAGGACTGGCTCAGACAACACTCTTTTCCAAGTGCCAGTACTGACATTGCTCCCTTTTCTCTCCTCCATTTCCTGATCTCAGTCAGTCCATCTGTGTCTATCCTCCATACGCCAACCACCCAGAGCTCTGCCCTGCTGTCACCTCCACTCCACGTGTGTTTACAGCTTACAGGCTCCTTCAGTTACCTACTGGGATGGACCCTCAACAACAGCCACATACATATACATTTTATACAGGACTCCAGCAACAACAATATACCACTTCAAATTCATCTTTGCTCTTGATTCAACACACGCTGCAGCTGCAGTTAAGACACTTTTGTCCCTGTACTCATCCCTCTATTTTTCATATAACTACATCTCCTATGACATTGTAAGCTTCAATCACTTAACCTTCAGTCTTGCAGCTGGCATTACGGGCCAAATACTTTTACGTACCTTTCCGCCTGACAATGAACTCAAATTTGGCAGGGACCAGTGAATCCAGGCTAATGTTAATCAGGTCAAGGCCAGCATCTTTCAGCTTAGGCAGGAGCCTGGCCAAGTTCATGCCGTTGGTTGTCACTGCAATGGTTTTCAGGCCTTCCAACTTCCTAAGCTCTGCTGTAGAGGGAGAGCAAACATGGGAACAAGGAAGACAAAGAAAGGAGAGAGAGAGTGAGACCCAGAGAGAAAACTGTGATCCTAAATGTTTAAGTTAACTTAAGTTAGATTGAAAAGTAAAAGTGGCAATATGAAAATGGTCAACATACCTGACCTGACACTTGATCAATATTCTGTCTAATAATGATGTAAATTGGGATGACTTTTAAAGAGTACTACACCATAGCATTAGCAGTGCAGTCTTGTAAAATTGTCAGACTCAGTTTTTAAGAAAATATCAAAAATTGAAGTAGCAGAACCAGAGATATAGTTCTTTTTATTTTGTGCATTCTTCTTCCTTGTCAAAACCTGGTTCCTACATCACCCACAATGCAACTCAGCCACCAACAGTTTAGTTGGAGATTTGGGTGCATTAAGTTAGTGGCGGCTTGTAGCCTCAAGCTGCTAGCCTCTAGCAGAGATGACAGGCTACGGAGGTCTGCTAAGCTCACTTCTTTCTAACGCTCACAACCAGAAACTTGTAGTCTTCAGCCAACTGACGCTGACTCAAGTGACATCACTTGAGGCATTTATCTGATTTCTCGCAGCTCCACAAAAGGCTTTATACATTTATTTCACATATTATGTTTTTTTTTTTTAATAACAAAAATCTTATTACAAAGTGTTATGCTTATAATGACAGACACAATGACTTAAAAGTGTTGGTTGGATTATTTTAAGTAGATATTTCCCACTCACTCTAAACTGCATGTATACCACCAACTCTGAAAGACATATTTCTCCATGTATGCAAGTATGAATAAAACAAAGTAACACCTACATTTACAAAAGATTGGCAGTTTTTTGGGCAGTTATGTTACAGCTTGTGATGCTACACTGACTTTGAGTTTACATAGCTGATTGCGTTTGAATGCCTGGCACTCCAGGTGCTTTCTAGAAACTTATTTACACATTATTTAAGTCTTTACTAGCTAAGACATTTCTTAAGTTGTATTGGTGCCACTCCATTTAATAAGATACTAGTTTCAATTTAGCTAGTAGTTACTACAAAACTTAAAAAGGACTTAGAAATGACTTTGCGAAAAGCTGGAGCAACCAAATTCATGTGATATAGTCAGGTGAGCACCACTGCATAAAATTGCTGACTGTATTCACCAAAGAAAGAATCACTGAACGTACATCAGTTCGCTGCATTTTAACACAGGAGCTCATGTTTGATATGTGAAAAAGCTTTACATAACCAAACCCTAACATGTTACTAATGTCATGGATGCAACACGACATCGAAAATGAATTCTCAACACAAATCAAATTTTCACAGCAAATAGAGTCGATCAAAAGTCTGGTTACTGTTTCCACTTAATGCAAATGATTCGCCCCAGTAAACTTTAATGGGGGTCATGTGAGGTCACAGTGGTGGCTTTGTCACATAACACAGTGATAATTGCTGGTCTTTATGGGACTGTTGGCAGCTTATGGTCCTCTTTCGACAAAGACTTTACCTATTGGTCACACCACATTGCTTTGTTCATTCATGTCATGCTTTAATGTTGCTCCCACAAGCACTGTTCTCAGAACGTGATCTTCAGTGACTGAGGCTGGAACAGTTAATCTACAAATTAGGCTGTAAAATTAAAATCATGCGATAATCATTAGATTAGCACATATCTGTGGTGTAACAAATAATTTTCCCTTCTACACATGGGTCTTAACCTGAAAGCATGCATGGAAAACCAGTCCTCCTCTCCTCTCTCACCTTTTCTCTCCTCATGTCTCTTAGAAAAGCTCTAGTCTAGTCAACAGGGTTAGAACATGAATCACTGATAGCCTTGGATACCAACTGCTGAATCGTTCCTCTGTACGACAGTAACTACATCCACTTAGTCATATGGTAAAACAGAAAAGCAGTTTGTGTGCGTCATAAGTTGGTTACAAGTGTTGAAACAACTCAGAACAACTTTACATGTCCTGGCTTTATGATTTAAAAAGCAAAATCGCAATCTTGGACACACTACGTGTTTCTATATCAACAATGGAGAACTAATGTGACAGACTGGCAGCATATCAGAATCACAAAGGACAACGTACCTTAATACACCATAACACTAGCAAAAATAACCAGCCACTATCAACTCTCTAGTTTCTTACTGATGACATCCAGCACATCAGGTCTGATGAGGGGCTCTCCTCCAGTGAGGCGGATTTTCTCCACCCCCTCCTTCACAAAGAGGCGAGCCAGGGTCAGTACCTCCGAGGTGGACAGCAGCTGGCCCCGTGGTGTAAGCTTCACCCCCTCCTCTGGCATGCAGTACTGACCTGTAAATGGGAAGGAAGTAAAATGGTAACAAGATACCAAAGATGTAATCTGCCACTCAACAGATGCTTTTATCCTACATTATCACAAGTTTACATATTTTTCAACAAGTGGGGTTCTGGTGGGAATTGAAACCTTCAAGGTGAAAGTGCCACAGAGGTGAATCTACTCAGCAACATGACTTATAGGTAGTGTTTTACCTGTAGTCACCATTTACCTGAATATTTTTTAAGGCAGTTAGTACAAAAATCACTGCACGTTTCATACAACAATCCCCTTTCCATAGTTATCTAACTTCTCCAATGTGTTAAAGAGTTGGGTTCTAGGTACGAAATCAGCTCTGCTTTTCTTTCTATTGACATGTTATCAGGTGTCGTCAGTATGTGTTCCTTACTCTCAAAATTATACTGCCACTGGTGATGAACAGGTTTATCTGACCTGCACCGGTCCGACCCAGCACGAGCGGCTATATGAGGCAACTTGACACATTTTTGACATTTCACTTTTCTCCCGTTTCAGAGAGAAATTAGGCAGGCAGGTATTCTTTTACTAAACAACATGCTAGTTAACCTGTCAACTAATACATATGGTTTTAAATTTGATTTGAGACACTTCCTAAATAAATTTTTAAATGTTTAAGCCTTGTGCAGTACTTCACATACAAGCTGGACCTGTTTAACATAAATTTTATTTATTTTTTAAAAATCCCTTTGCACTTCTGGTTGGATATAAGCTGATGATGGGCTTGATGACCAGCTCCTGTGCCTCCCTTGTATCTCTATTCCAGGCCTACTTAGATTGCACAGCACTTCATATTTTCATGGACACAAGTACTGATTTGGATAAACTGAACTTTTGTTAGTGCTACATACAATTTTGTGTACAAAATGTAATTCCATTTAAATGCATTAAAAAAATTATCCAAATAACAAGCCTTCTTGTTATTGTAAAGAAGAAAAAGAGGACTTAACCTCTTCAGGTAAAACTATGTTCAAAACATCACCTTACGTATTCTGCTGTCATTTCCTCCTTCTTTGGTAACAAGGTCTCATGATGTCTCTGTTCTTCAAATCAGATGACAAAAGCTCTACAGCCTTGTCAACAAACATCCCACTGCTACAACATCTTTAAATCTCCACCAGCTCCAGATGTGCTTCTACAGCTGACCCTGACCTCTACAGCACTCATACATACATTCCTGTGAGGATCAGTGAAATCTAACACTATCAGTACGAGTTTTGGTGGTGATAGTGGTTATAGTAGCAGCAGTAGAATCATTAGTACTGAATGTGGTTTGTTCAAGTAGCCGGATAAGCACCAGGGAAAATAAACCAAAGCGGCTCAGGGCCCTTTAATATGGCACAGTGGGAACATCTACTCACAGCGCAGGTTGCATTTCTCAGTCAGGGAGATGCGCAGGTAGCTGTGCCTCCGGCCAAAGTTGTCAGTCAAGAACGCTGAAAAGGGTAGTATGCTGTCGTCTCGTAGCCTCTCCTGGGGATCAAGACAACAGCACAATGGCACTGCGGAACTGATCTGACAGATAGCTGATAATCAGGATAAAGTAGCACTACTGTTTCTTGTTTTTGCAATATCATTTTGCCGGTACATTCATGTCTTGTCAAAGAATATTGGCGCCTTAGTCTGAGGCTGAATCTGTGTCCTTAAACCAGAAAACAGTTGCAAGATACAAAACGCTAGGGCCATATTCTGGGGAAAAAACCCTGGCTATAAGTACATAAAAGTATCAACAAATCAAAAGGCTTCACTGAGTCAGCGACATTGAGGGAGTTGCACATGGCTTTGTAAATGGCTCATGACCTTTGACTATGGGTGGTTGATACGTCAGAAGTTATCAGCACAAAGTCAAACACGTGACTCAGCAATAGGTTAAACACATCAAAGTTAATCACAGGACCTGGCAAGATACTGAATAGTAATCTGAGACTAATACTTTAAATCCATTGGATCTGGATATGATTCCAATATTTCTCAGAAAGACCATTTAAAATGCTTCAGGAAAATATCTTCCTAGTTCATTCACCCCGTCACTGACAGTACAAGTGACAAAGCAACTAGCTGTACGATGAACCTCACATTACAAAGGCTGTCTGTTATCTGCCAACGTGAGTTAATAACATCCTGAAGTTTAGCTGAGCTAAAATTTTAAACAAAATATGCATCTAGTCTCAGGTATAAAGCTTTAGGCCTACATTAGTGTTTGATAAGGAAATCAAGTTTGTCAGCTGGAGTAATGGATAAGTAAGGGCACATAATGAGATCTCCTCCTCTGGCTTAATCTCAGGAAGTTCCCAATTTCAAAACTGTTGACTCAGGCATTGATTTAGGACTGAACTAGTGATAGTGCGGATAATGGAGATAATTAGGCTTGTATAGTTAAAACTGCAATTGTTTTCATACTATTTAGGATCCTTTGTAATGAATATTTCAGACCAGGGAGAATAAAGTGGTGTAAAGTGGCATTTTTGCAGGACTTTACACCACTGTCATAGTCATTCACTTGCTGGTTTAATATTTAACGCTAGGTTTGTCCCTAACAGAATCAGCTAGTTTAGCTTTTATTGGGCCCTTTACTGAACAGAGGTTGTGGCTACGGTACACACTGGTAAACCTACAGTAACATGCCTGTAGTCAACAACTAACGTTAGCTTTTAACTCCAGGAGCTAGCCTGTGTTTAGACATTCACAGAGGAAACCTCAGCACCGAGTAGAACTTGTAAGCAGTGTCTTGGAGTCAGTATTACCTGTCTCGACCTGGTTTTCAGAGATGCAGCGAAGTTGGGAGCAGCTAAAGTCGAGTCTCCAAGTTCAAGTTCATTTTCCTTGTGCGTAGCGCTGGAGTACAGCCGCTGAGTGTTCCCGTTTACGAAGAGTTTTCTGACATGTGTTAAACTGCTGTGTCTGTCAAACAAGCGGCGGCACATGCTAGCGTGAGTAGCCATGGTGTTATTATCTGGCAGCTCCGAGGTCTCCTGCGGTTGTTTACGGGGTTAGTGTGAGCTCTTCTGCAGTAAAACATGTCAGTTTACCCGAAGACTGGGAGGGGAGTATCAGGGGCGGGGTTACGTCAGCCAATCGTGCCAAGAAACGCAAGTGCTGGTGCACGCTGGGTAATGTAGTCTGGGGATAAATACACAAAACAGTTGTGTTTTTACCACATTTTTGACACGGACACCAACTAGAAGACTGTTAATATGAGACTCCCTCTTTCTTTTATTTCAGTGTGCTTAAATTGTGTATGTTTAATATTCATTTGCATCTAACTGATCCACACATGGTGAATCTGTGGCCACCCATGCTCCTGGAGTACAGGGTCCAGGATAGCTGCCAGGTTTGCCCAATCAGTAATCCAGCCTTGCACAGTACTGGAATCTCTTTTGCCTGGTTGCATGGTCCTGTGTGTGCTGGTGTGCTCTCTCTTTTCACATCAAGAACTGAAGCAGTAGACGTTATGTCTTCAAAGGCTTGGTGAGAGACTCTGGAGTCAGTAAAATGTTATGCCCCAATAAAGCTCTTACAGGGATGGTTCTCATGAACCTGTGTCCTTTGTGCAGCGACCAAGCACCACAGCTGACCTGAGAGGGGCTCTGCCATGATAGATGAAGTTCTGGCTTTATTGTCTCTGAACAATATGAAGAAGTAATTTGCATTTCATTTAAAGAATAATTCAAGAAACAGGTAAAGAACAAATAGGAAAAAATGGAAAGATTGTTCCTATTGTTCCCTCTTTTACAATGTTCCTCGGCCTAATCTGTTTTTCATCAGCCCATGTGACAAATTAGGGCAATCACAGGCCCCAAGGCTACACTTTGCGAGGGGACCCTGACATTACCGAAAAAAGGAGAGCCTAGTATGTCATTTACACATTTGGAACAATAGTCTGTTGTTAATGTGACACAGCACACATACTAAAGAAAAACAAACATAAATACACACACAGAGACAGACAGGTATATATTAAGAGGTCATATTTGTGTGAAAAAATATAGTATAAAATATAGTATAAATATTTCTTGAGGCATTTCTCTTGGTCCAATTGACCATCTGACCCCACAACCCCCATACACAGTGACATGTTATCATGTGAGAGAAGTTCCTTAAATCATGTGATTACACTTGAGCCAGCTCTATTTGCTAATAAAGACTGTGAGAAGCATACCATAATAACCCACCCCAATAAATATTAAAATAAATATCAGATCAAACTTGGAATCACAGGTACTTGATATTAAGGGATAAGGACCAAAAAAAACCCTACCTACCTGCACGTATACTGTCATCATCACTCTGTCTTATCATCGGGAGGATACTGTTTGCAATGTGTGGTATATCCACTAGATGGCTGTACAATCTTAAATTTGTCTCCCTGGCACTTAAAAGAGAAACAGGCTGGCTGATTTATCAGACAAACAGATTTTTTTGTTGTTGGGATAATCTTTTGGATGAACTCTCAGCATAATCAACATATCTCATATACATGATGATAGACAATGATAGACTGCCGCTGTGTAAAATAAACATTAAATAGAGGGGGATATCAAGGTGAATGTTCTGGTTGTAAAAGGCCTGCATGGCAACACATTTCAGCAAATACAATTGCAGTAATTTCATTTTTGCATTGTTACATTTTATATCTCTATGCTCCCAGACAATCCAGTCCATTTTTGTGAAAAGTAACAACTCTCCCAAAGCTATAAATAGAGGAACCAACTGTTGGGTCTGCAGAGTGTTTCTGTTTCCTGATGAGGGGTATTGTATTCTAACAACACACCTCATTTAGACTAAAAAGCTGTTTGTCTGTAGTTTATATTTTTGCAGTAGCCCTGCTGAGTTCCGCCCTGCCAGTAAATATCTCCATTTCTATAATATGTCAGCTGAACCACAGTTCAGTGTGAAAATATTGTGTTCAACACTCTAAGCTCATAAAACCTAGTTATAAAGAGTGTTTGTCTGAACCATGCTGTGGCATGCAAAGATAATCTGCTAAATCAAAAATATGTACCACAAACAGATGAGTCCTGTTTTATTTAAATCATGTGCAGTGAGATTATTTATTTGGTATTCCATCAACAGAGAGGTGAATCACATTCTAACTGACTCAGTGCACATGGCAATGGACCCACAGAGGTGAGCAGAGGTGATTTTGTCGAGGAATCATTCAGGAGTTGATGTCTTGGGTCAGCACACAGGCCAAGGAGATCCAGTAGTGGGTGGCAGAAGACCCTCACAGGTCACAGAGCTCCACCAGTGTAGAGCAATGAACCAACGTGTTAATCCATGCATCACGATGTTACTAATTTTTTTTACATTTAAAGTTAATTTGATTTATTGACGCAGCGAACATACACTCAGTTTGGAATCAGTCTTTTTTCTGTCATTTCATAGTTACAGCTAAAATATGAGAACAGTTGAAATTTCCAAAATTTTGTCAATTATTCACACTGTCTCTATCAAATTCCCTTTTGACAGACAGACAGAGGGGGGTAAACATGTCCTCTTTAGGAGGCGAATCACTTCTATACTAAATATAAGGGAAATTAAGTTAATTCTCGGAGACTCATGCTTATGTTCCAACTCAAACATACTGGCCTTCCACCAGCCTGCAGGAGAAGCCATGACGTCTTTCAAGCTCCACAGTGAGCCGGTCACCAACAAAATCTCATCTATTTACTAGGAACCCTAATTCATCTTTTAGTAGGTTTGAGGACATTCTTGAATTCTTGAGCTTTCACTGAATACAATTTACATTTTTTACATTTCACATCTCTCATAGGTTGAAATCCTTTCTGAATTTGTACTTTCCATTCTGCTATACGTGTACATAATTAACTGTTTAGTTCAGTTCAAAGCTCAAGAGCAGCAAAA
>NTHP01000061.1:802986-825185 GCA_003416845.1 Oplegnathus fasciatus
AAAAAACACGGTAAGACAATTGAAGCCATTAAAAGTGCTGATACCATTCAAACAATACAGAAATGATAAATATGATAAAAGCAAAAAATATGGATAAGATGAGGACTATAGGAATACTGATAAGACAAGATAAACTGTATGTGGGCAGCTAAGAGCCAGTTTATTGTGTAGTATTACAATTAAGAGTGTTTATGTACAAAGTACGGAGCTCTTTCACTCCGTCGGGTCGAACCATGAAGCACATGAATGATGAATGAATGATGAATGAAGACTTAAACCCGCTGCACCTGATTTTAGGAAACCTGTATCTCTGATCAGAAGGGAGAATGTCAAATTTGATGAGGAGAAGATTTGCCATGATAGCTTTACCTTTCCGTGTGATTTGCAGGCTGTTCAAGAATCTCAATCTTTAAGTCAATCTGGTGAGATCAGGAGTGGGTGGAGAGATTCAACCTGTCAGTGCACAGGGGAGGAGCTTAGAGGAGTGGAGGTGATAGAAGGGCTAGGCGTGCTCTGTTCAGATCCCTTTGTCTGAGACCATGCTGTGACACAAGTAAGTTTGTTCTGCAATGATTCTGCCAGTTTGATTTAGAAGACTTATTGTTTATATCCTTTGAGTTATGTCTACATACTGTGCATCCTAATTGAATGTGTGTATCTGACTTCCTAACAGATTATGATGTATTGCAGCTGTTATACCTACCTGTGTAATGCAGAAATGTACGGAAGCAGATCATCAACTGAGTTGGAGCCACATAGTATACTTACCTGTGTGATAAAGTTGAAACCTGTAAGTAAGGCTAAATCCAAAGGAGAAATGGTTGTATATTTTTTGTTATCCTGTATTCACTTAAGTTTTCTATAAATAGGCTCCTCCTGAAGGCTTGCCAGATTCTTTAACCTAGTGGATGCATTAATAATGTAAGCAAACAAGATGTGCTTTTCTGTATTATTCCTAGTTATGGTATGCATGGTAACATATTGATTTATGTTTGTTTATTGTACAGAAAATCATCCATCCATCTATCCTCCATCCTCCAACCAGTCAACTCTCAATAAATGGTTAAATGGCTCTTGGATCCTTGTGTTTAAATGTGCACACCAGCTAGAGGCTCTATGGTCCAGTTATCTTTATACTACCTAATCAAGCAATAGTAATCTAATTTACATCACATGTCGAGTTCAGAGTCATTTTACACATGCAGGCTAAAAACCCCATCAACTTTGTATCAACATTAAATACATTTGACTTGTGCAAAAAATATAGCCTCTGTTGCTCCTTTTTGCATATTACCTCGCCTCTTTATGTATGATGGATTCTACGTACTTCAGCAGTTACGTTTCAGTGCACTGAAGGTAAATAGACCTGCACACTGAGTTACCAAGGGGTCACTCAAAAGTCTAATGGCTACAATAAATAAATTACACACAAAGCTAAAATATGGTTTTTCATTCCCAGAGGAAATTATTATAAACTTTTCTTAATGAATATGGACAAACCTGTTGTTCATCCTCAACACTGCTTTGTGACGAAGAAAAAAAAAGCAATACTTTGTAACTTTTGATGTCCTTTGTGTAGGGGGAAGGGTTATTGATCATAAAGGTTATCGACTACATAGTTATCGATGAGCTTTTGCTTCCATGCTGCACTGCAAAGCGCATTCCCAAAGCCCTCTCTATCAATGATGGCTTTTGTAAGTTTCTATTGCCTTTCACCATTCTCCTCTTAGCTCCTGAAATGCATCCAGCTCCACAGGCCGCTTCAGCTGAGCAGAAGAGCATGAAATCGCAGCCAGCCAAGAATTCTGTGAAACATGTTGATTTCTTCAGTCCATGTGAATCTCACAGCAATTCACCTTGCTGTTTTTGTATGGGTTTTTTTTTAGCTCTTCCTCCAAACTGGGAACCCTGAAAGCTTAAACCAATGTCCTTTTGTCTCTGCGTTTCCAGGAGTTGTCAGCCATGTGAAAGCAGCGCTCAGGACAGCTGATGTTGATATGAGCTCATGCAGAATGTCACCATGCCTTAGCAATCGCATTTAAAATGCAGGTTTTACACACTGCATTTATAATGTCTCATGGCAACTGCATCAGTGTATTTATTAGAGACGACATAACTCAAAAGAGTACTGATGAGTTGGAATATTTTGTACAAGCAATTATTGAATATATTTTTACAATATGGCAACTATCACACGAAAGCTGTGAAATGCCCCTTCAGAGATGCACAGTAGCGTTATGATCGGAATGCAATCATATCCAGTCTGGATTTGAACCTTGTTAAAACCATTACACGTCTGACACATGGATGGTGTCGCTGTGGTCTTGCAAGGTGTGAGGAGTACATTAGCACAAATGAAGTGTCAACCAAAGCTGGAGTCACAGAGCTCTGAAGCAGTACATCGCTCACTCTTTTAATGTTCACACCCACTTATCTTTAAATGCCAGCAGGACTCTTGTGTTCATTTTATTTTACCATTATTTTGCGGCAAACCAGCAACCACAGTTCCCTGCAGAACCATGCCAACAGGCAAAAAGTGTTAGGTAGTCTGCACCCCTGTTAGTCCCCTTGAATGGTTGGAATGACAGTGGTAATTATCCTGTCATGACACAGCAATTAAACAGAGATATTTAAAGCCAGCACCGATTGTGGAAGAGATTCCTCAAATGATAGGCTCACTTCCCACTCTTGTCCAGCAGTATTCTCTCCTATTTTGTGTGGGCATGATTTACTATTAAAAATGGAGAGAGCATGAATTTGCATATGGCTAACACCAAGTGCTGTCACACTGTAACAGCTAATCTCTGGAGTTGTTTTTCTGAGCGCTGCGTAATGGAAGGATTAAATATGTTCATCTCGTCCTTCAATTAACGGCGAACTGACAGAGAATAAACCCTTTAAATTCAATCAGCTCTTGAAATGTATCGCGTGTAGAACATCTTAGATTTGAGTCATAAATGATATGAACACATATATGGGTCACTCTAAAGAATCCTTTTAGTGAATTAGTCAACCAAGTCATCGTCTCCGGTGGTACATTTTTTTAGAAACAAAAGACATATGCTGTGTGTGAGTTTTTATACCTGCATTAGTTGATTTTTCAGCCACTTGCAGGCAGTAAACTTTATAAAGTTGATGTGGCAACATATTAATAAACCGTGGCATGTTTACGCATCGAGCAGACGGAGCAACATTATCATTCATTTGAGCTGGTTCGTGTCCACCTGACGAATGCAAATGCAATATTCACTCTCCTTTTAGCACTCTTTTGCTCTCTACCAACTCCTGAAGGAAATATCTGGCTCTTTAGCTGCCAAATGCTCCACTATGCTCACCAGCTATGTTTCTCTGTCTGCTATTTGTAGCTGGGCAGGTAGGGTGCAGCGGCTTCCTCGAACTTTGGCTACTGTGGCTGAGAACAACACAGAAGACGTGGTGACAACCTTAAAGTTGCAGGCTGTAAAACTAAAACATTGAGTTAAAAGATGCTGTGTGAGATCAGCAGGTGCCATCTGGAGTCAGCAGGAAAAAGTGACCAATAAACTGAAAATTAAATCTCCTGAAAGAAATAGGAAAAATGACTTGTAAATGAGTCACTTTTTTCTTATTACAGATGAACCTTATTTTTGTGGATTTGTTCTTTGGCAGGGTTGTATTGAAAATGATCCATGACATTCATCTTCTGCAGATCAGCTTGATTTCCGCTGTCTAGCTACAGGCCACCAGTTAAAATAATTTCTGCCCTCAAGCAGGAGCTCATTGTGGTGTTGGCATCAGTGAGCCTCGCTCGGTAAGCAGGTGGTGCAGGTCTATGAGGCGATTTAGTCATTAGTCATCAGCATTTGTCATGCTATACTTATATGGTGGAGGAGAGTTGGGCATCCTCCTGTTCCCCACTTATCAAAACCTGGCAGCTTTGTAATTTTGATGCATTCATCACACTGACTGCTGTTCTCAAAGATTTGGAGAATGAGTTATTTGATGGTGCTAATAACAATGATGAATAATGATGATGATATTCCTATTCTTATTAGCAGTTTAAAAGACAATGGCAGTAGTTGTGTTTTTAGTCAGGTTGAACCACGCAGCACCAGGTGCTTTTAGATGCTCAGGGTAAGCTCATACTTCCATATTCCTTTCTCCTCATTTATCCATATCATATCATATCATTTTCTTTGCAACTTTGGTGAGCTAGAAGCTACACACACACTCACGGCCAATTCACTTACTGAAATAATCTCAATCACTGTAATGAGAAAAGACTTTTGTGGAAGATTGTGGGAAGCCGAGCGATTAAATTATTCAAGTGTCCAAAGTAGCGCTCAAGTTAACACTAATCAGATTTCTGGCATCTGTAGCAACAATTGAGAAACAACATGTGGATTTCTTTGAACACCTGCCAGTTTCCTCACAGAATAAACATGGAGGATGAATTAATTATTGCCGTCTCCACTTTCCCTGTTTTATATGATCTGTCTCTTAAATACAGAGAAAAAGATGCTTAGGCGGCAGTGACTGAGATTGCCATAATGGGTGGTGTTTTTTAGCATTGGGAGCAATGACAGTGGACATTCACCATTTGCCAGTAACACCAGGTAAAAAGAGTCGTGCAGCCTCATGTTAAAGAGACTAACATTCCACCTGCTTGTCTTGTCTTTCCATTTATTTAAGAGACAGGGAGGACAAAATAAAAGAGTGCGTTGTCATTGTTCTACGACCAATGGAGCAACTCTCTGATCTGCACATGCCAAGGTCACTGGGACATCCACTGATAGGGACACATCAGCACTAGCTACTGAAACATATAAGGAGAGATACTACAACTATAATCGTGTGTAATTACATGATATGAATGCCTGTTTAGAGATTTATTGTGGCAGAATGGTTAGAAGGTGACTTTCATGTTTATGCCTCTAAGCCACTTTGCCAATAATGTCTCAGGAACAATGGCCGCTCTGAGATAAAAACATGTTAATAGGATGGTTTCCGCACTGCTACAGATTGGACTCCAGTCACATTCTACATGGTACTTCACTTTCTGAAAATTTAGAAAATCCACATACTGGAACTAGCTATACTGTCATGTTAACATCTTACGCCTTCAGACTGTAATTAAGAGCAACCTAGGGGAGAAAAAAGTTGGCATCCTAATTTTTGACAGCTATATGTCTCCCATTTGGTGAAAAGAGCTACAGAGGTAACCAACCGGTGGCAAAATGGCTGCACAGCCACCATTACTGACAGTTACATTGAAATAAAATCCAATATTAACTCTAATTCAGTTGATTCAGCCATTTAAAAAGCTATACACAGTTGTTCCCTTGCTAACACATCACTATTTAACACAACAAAAATAGCTACTGTCTTGTAGCAATAAAAATAGGGAAATGACCACCTGGGAATGACCACCTTGGAATAATGCGTGAACACTTACAAGTCGGAATGATGGGAGGTATTCATGTCCTTCTCGTTCTGCTGACGCTGCATGAATGCAGCATGCAGGACACGTTACCTACAATATATCTACATACAAAACAACAAAACTACTGTAATTATACCTTCCAAACCACTAGCAGCACGTGTCATCTGCTCCCGTCAAAAACTCTTCTTTACAACCTGAAGGAAAGCACAGGAAGTTACATGGTAAAACACGGTGTCAAGAAGAGTCATTAAGTCAGCAAACTGACTCACAGCAGTATTAATGTTTGCTAACATTAGGGTGGGTTTTATTTACTTATGAATTAATTTCATCTGAAAGAGAAGATTGTTATTTCTTCTTTCAAAAGTTATAGTCCCACACTTTAAAGCTATGCACACTAGGCAACATTTGGCACACAAAAAGCACATCTGTCTTGTAAGCCTAAACCACAAAGAGTCGCTCCTCACTTCTAACTATAGATTGGCCCTAAATGTTACGTGTGGAAACTCTACTGGCCAAAAGAGACCAGGAAGTCCAAATGTTTCGAGCAGTTAACTATTGCTGGCTTTCTGAGCTGCCGAGTGCAGCTTCGTGTGTGGCTATTTTGTTTACCGAGTCTGTCTTTGCAGCTGATGCCATTGACCTTTACACTGGGCATCATCAAGTTGCCAAAATGAATCTTTCTTTGGGATTAATAGCTTCATGACTGCAGGATTGCTACAGCTCTCAATCCACCAGGGACAAACACTAACAATAATCGATATCATCCAGAGCTGTGGTTCTTTGACATCCAGCATTATGTGGGGACAAGTCATTCTCCCCTTGTTGACTTCACACTTTAGCTGAGGGACACAGGGACTCCCAGCACACGGGGTGCATCTCTGAAGTTAATCCTCAAGCCGTTATCAGTTCTCTGCCAGAGTGGGTGTTAGCCACAAGAGGCGGCTCAGAGAACACAGGGACAAAAAGATGTTCAGAAATGAGAGGAGGACAGCTGCAAAATAACTTTGAACAGCAAATGATAAGAGGAACCTCAGTGGTTTGGGACGAAGGATTTTGCTAATGATGCAGTGCTGCAAATGCACATCGATTATAACCATTGATTCTATAATCACAGTATTCAGTTTCCCAGGCAGTGGAGAGGTTAATGTGGTCGTGCCAACTAAGCATTGCAGTCATTAAACTTTAAGATTGTTTTCCCTGCAAAAGTAGATACGTTACTTCAGTTTTTCAAGACTTGCATCTTGAATCCTGTAAAGATCAGGGAACTGCAGTCCCATGACATGAATTGCAAATTGCATTTCCTGAGATGCTTCAAAAGAAAACATCTTGTGATATATACCAATCAACTGATATTAAACATCTTTTTTTGAATGTTATTTGTGTGGCTTTTATTAGATAGCTGACGGTGGCAACTGAAGAGAGACAGCAAACATGGGGGCAGACGATGGGGTGGATGATGTGTCAAGACTGAGCCCGATGATACAGTTTTTCCATGTGAGATGTATTAAACATCAAAGATTAAATGTAGATGAAAAAAAGACTTACCATAAAATGTCCTTTTAGTACTGCTTTGGAATTCAATGATGTGACATTTTTCATTTTAACTTCAAACCATTTAAACAACAGAAAAGAAAGAAATTCAGTGAAATTTAATGAAATGTCATTTTAAGAATCTCGAGTTTGAGCTACACTGTAATTCACTGTAATTACATTTAATGCATTACCCATTCTATTCTTATTCTCTTCTATGCTGGTTCTTAGCGGCATAATTTACTTGGTAAATTCTTTGCCTTAAAAGAGAGAAAACACCCCAGTCACCTCATGCACAGAGCATGTCCAGTACCTTAAGGGTGTACTCACTGACTTATATTACTCCCAGCCTCAGCAGTTTGGACTCTCTTCCATCCTTTCACTTCTTTAAAGGAGCTATTATTAACTCCTGCAGAGGTGAAGCACTTTCTAGTTCTCAGAGATTAATGAAAAGGTAGTCAGCGTGTGAATAATTTAGGTTTGTCCTCTTCATTCATCGCTGAACTCAATTTGGACAGATACCCACTTAACCCCGCAGTTTCTTCTCCCTTCTCCCCTTCAGCTGAAATCAATTGCCTAGTTTGCAGGAGCAGTGTGTTTGTGTCAGAATTATGAAAATATGAATAAATTATGAGTAAAAACAGAAATATATGATAATGTGAGGGAAATGAAAATGCTGTGAAAGAGGAATTTCAAACAGCAAGCCTCAGCAGAGGTGTTGAGGAAGCCCTCATTTGACATTTGCCTGCCAAAGTCCTTCTTCAAACCAAGTGCTTAGAATGCAATTACGGAAATATTTGTAAGCAATTTCAGCTATTTCTTTAGCTTTGAATACATTTTTCACCAAGACCCAGTGCAGCGGGTTCATTCAAATGCTGCAGTGCATTGGAAGTTAACTTTCGGATGGCTTGTCAGAAAGTTTACAGTACTGTCATCAGTTCCTGGAGAGTTTTCCCACTGCAACCTGTTACAGCAACCTGGTATGCGTCCTCACAAATGGCACTGAGATTGGGAAAATGGAAAATGGCTTTATTTTAACAGTACGGCTCCATATGTGCTAGGTTTTAAATAGCTGAAGTTTTCTTGGCAGTCTTAAAAGTTCAACGATGTCAACATTACTGTGAAATCTGCTTCAAAAAAGGGAGACAGTGAAAAACCTGTTATCCTAAGATATAACTCTGTTTATAATGTATGCTCTTCAATTTGCAGTATCCGCGGTATCATCAAATTCCAAATGTTTTCACAGGTAACCTGCAAGATGGTCTTAATGACAGTCTAGCTGGATGTAACATTGCCTATACATGAACATTTTTTCAGTACTTTTTGTTTTTGACTTGGAGTGATGGTTAAAGTGGATCCTTAAAGCAGCAATAATCAATATTTAAGCAGAACATGCTTTATGACAGCAACAGTCAACATGTTTATTATGTTCAGGAAAAACAGGAATGAATGTATATTCAGCATTTATGTTAAATCTAAATGTTTAAAATTACATAAATGTTGTTGCAAGTCTAAGTTTGTTTTGTTTTCTGCTGTTGCTTTGGGGTGAGAAAAGAGAGAAATTAAGTTGCAAAGCTGAACCGTTGGGTGGAGCGTGTTTGCTTTTCTGATTAAGTTGTTGAGTAAATGTCAGTCTTCTATAGTTAAGTCAATTCTTAGTGTACTAAGCTGGACAACAACGTGGCTTGATTGCAAACAGAAGCCTTCAATACCTGTAGCCCCACCCAGGTAAATAATCACCAGCCGCCACTGCCCAGCAGACAGACAGCTAGCAACTAGCTGGTGAACACTGTGCACAACATTTAGCAGCTAAAGAGCCAAATATTTCCCTCAGGAGTTGGTGGAGACCAAAACAGAGCTAAAAGGAGAGTAAATATACCTACATTCCAGATACGACTCCAAATGAGCGCTGATGTTACTCTGTATCTGCTGAATGTGTGAATAAGCCACTTTTACTAACCCATTAAGCTGCCAGAACTGCTTCTTCAGAAGTGCCTGTGGGAGCAGGCCCCCCTGCTCCCCCCTAATCCAACAAACCTTTTCTGTAACTTTCTCAAACTGACAATCCAGCAGTCACACCCACTTCACGCTGTGATTGGCCAGCTGTGCAGAGGTAAGAAAGGAGCCAGCTTCTCTCTCTCGCTCTCTTTTTCGTTCTTGACACAACAATTTCTGTCACTTTTCATGTGAACAACCGAGTGCAACACTATGTCAGGTGTGTTTTTGGAAGGTGTAACAATTTGGAATTTTGCCATCCACGCTTTAACCCATAATAAACTGAATTAACTAAATCACAAAAAGAGTTGGCCAGCCTGAGCCAGAAGAGGCCCACCAGCCACGCAGCCTTGTATCCGAGTATGTTGGATGTTGTTGGACATCTTCACGTCAAATGTGTAACATGGAGGTCTGGGCTCTGAGGCACTGGACGTTTTAAATGTAAGGCGGGCCAGGTTTTCAATTAGACTAATGTATTGCTGCATAACAATACATTAAAAAAGATGATCATGAAAATAAACTACTAATTTTTATAATTATAAAAGATGATAATAAATGAAAGAACATGACTGAAGGACATTCACCTTTACATGCACTCTCTCTTTCCTCCTCCTATTTCAGAATATGCACCGTAGGGTAGGTTCAGGCAAAGAACAAGCTTCCTTCCCAGTCAATTTTACTTTTAGATGTTTGTCCCCGGGCATTCAGAGTGCTGGAAGTGCAGCTATGTACACATGGCCAAATGTACCATGGACTAAAATATTCCCATCCTTCCCTCAAGGAAAGATTTTGCATGCTCGCAGCAGCTCTGCAGCCGGTGACATTTTAAAGAGCAATTTGCAAGAAATGGATGTGAATAGGAAGCTAGCTCAACCATATGATTGAGTTTCCCTCATGTCCTCAACGATATTTAGAAAGGCGTACAGCCCCAAAGAGTTGAGCTATGAGCACATTATCCTCAGTTGGGTTTTCTCAAGAATCACAAAGTTATGTGTTTGTTATGGCTGAAGGGGTACTAAGAGGAACTAATTTGTCATTTGTCTTATTTGATTTCTTATGTTGAGCTATGTTCAACAAAATGCAAAAAGGGATGACATCTCCCCAGCTTCTAAACTGCTGTAGCTTACATCTATCTGAGGATTACCAGACAAAGCAATGGTCATAATATGCAAACGAACAGTAAGGAAAAACATTTATTATGTTGCATCTGGCGTATGGGAGGTATAAGAAAAGATTGTGCTGCAATATTAGTGCAGTAGAAGTATTCAGTTTTTTTAAGGGTCGCTTCACCCAAATTGCAAAAAATATGTTTTGACTTGTCTTGAGTAATTTGTCCAGATTTTGAGACCCCAATATAATGAAGGTGAATGGCAAATTTAGTTTGTTTTGTTTACAGCATTGAAAAATGTCAAACAGCAATAGCTCTAAGGCTAAGGGGCAGTGTGTGCGTGGACGTTGGTAAGAGTGCATGTGTGTAGTGATGCTTGGATGTCTGTGTTGAGCACATACGCCAAGGTGTGTGTGTGCTTGTGCTTGTTTAAGTATGGTGTGTTGTAGTCACTGATGGAGGGCGGGCGGGGCACAGTCTCCAGGTACTGATGAAGCATCCAACTGGCAGTCCAGCATGTCCAGAGGCGGATAGTACAGGTGGGGGCAGAAAGGTATCTTACTGGTTAGATTGGCTTCCAGATTTCCACTAGAGAGCCCGTGGGCAGCTTGCAAACCCTAAGGAGGGAGCCTGCCCAAGCTGGGTCTAAACCGCTTTTTTTTTCCTCCCTACTTTGATTAAGCCCACACAGATGAACACTGGACAGCTTAGATATGCCAGGTGCCAAAAAGAGAGGGATACAAAGGAGGAGGACGGGGTTCAGAGAGGGTAGAAGTGATAGCTCTTTCCAGAAACGAAAAGTTACTGTGGGGGCGTCATCGAAGCCTAAAGTGTGTTCCACTACTTTCTAATAAAAAAGGCAAAAACACCAAAATTCAGCATGCTTACATGCTCACAATGACAATACTAACATGCTGATGTTTAGTAGGTGTAATGTTTACCATGTTCACCATCTCAGTTTAGCATGTTAGCATGCTAACATTTACTCATTTAGTGAGATATTTTCATCTGGACCAAAGTGGTGGACCAACTGACTGACCTATTGAAAGTCATTAGGATACATTTATTGAGATGCCATGAATATCTGTACTAAATCTTTGTGCCAATCCATCTAGTATAAGCTATTTCAGGGGATAAGTGAAAACTTTGACCTGCTGGTGGTGCTAAAGTAAAAAAGTAGTTCTGTTCCACTAGTTTTATCCATTATTTAGTTTGATAAAATGTTATTCCTCCAAAAAGTATAACATCACTGTAAATATAAAATATGAAAAACAATTCAATCAACTTTATTTAGCTTGATTGTTAACTGTGTTAAGGTATTTATAGTTCAAGGAAGGACATTTAATTTAGCTCCGCAGAACAGCTCAGTTTTCATTTTCTTTGCTGTGTTAACAGTAACCAGCAGAAAGTGTTTTATTAAGACACAACACCAATTTGATTGTAATCACTTCAAATATTAAAAATATAGTCATTGGTTTCTCAGAGTACTGCCACTGATCTAATATAGTCTAAAATCTGTCTCACCTTCTGTTATGTGTGCCTGAATTAGAACCTACACTTACAGTAGGTCAGTACATGTTCACACAACACACCAAACAGGACAACCTCTTCACCCCCTGCCAGCAGTGGCCTTTGCAGGGAGAACATGCATTATTGACCAAGAAATGCTTTGCAAAACTAAAAAAGTGAGACATAAGAGTCTCCAGCATTGAAAACACATTCTCTGAAAGCGGCGAGCTGCCCTAAAAACTAGACGGAGTGACCAGCTGTGAGCGAGTAGGGGCCAAGGAGGAGTGCAAAGCAATCATCGAGCGGGCAAGGCTGAGTGCTCGCTCCGCATCAGACCGGCAGACTGAAAAAAAACGGATGTCTGAAAGGTCACCATCCTGCGGCTTGTACAGAAGCCGTCAGAAGAACTGTTGAATCTAAAGAAAGGACACTGAAGTGTTTCTCACTCCATTCATGAAGCGTTTCCGTCTCCCACTTCCTAGTTAAGTTGAGACCTAAACTGAAGCATTTCTCAACAACAGTGAAGTGAAGTGAAGTTCACCCTGACAGAGTGCTGTGCTTTTCAATAAACACTGAGAAAGCTGAAGGAGGTTGCCACTGAACACAATGAAGCCATGGGATTTAATTTCAACGTCAGAAGGGGAAAGATCTCACAGTATAAGAAGTCCACTGCACCAGTGTCCATACATTAAGAGAGACATTTCTGTGAAAATGTGCTTTACGCATTTCACAAAAACTGAAATAAAAATGACAAAAATAAGACACTTGGACTATCTGTGTTTGCCAGAAATACATTAACTGCCTGAGTCACTACACAAGTAATCCATCATAGTGAGTCTCCCTCTGTTGCCCTGAAATCACATCTAGCTGTCGTCCCTGGTGGCACCAGTGTGATAGCTGTTTTTGGCACCCAATACATAACTTGTTAAGTTTGACTGACACAAATAAAAGCCAGGAACTTGAGTAACAAGCATCTTAAATTACATGCCCGGCAAAAATGTTCAGCTTGACAGTCATTTCCTCAAAAAATTTTACTTTTAACTTGGCAACATTTGGTTTGGATGATTTCTTAATAAATTTGAGACCCTGTGGAGTTTTTGACCACGAGTAGCAGTATTGAGCAATATTTGGATGAGTGGGTCATCATTTCCATGTGTGTTTGTTTGTGTTGTGCACACGCACGACGATGCATATATACGTGCACAAACACACAGATGACATGATACACATTCCTGTCAATGGTTTCACATGATTCCACTGATCTACAGTTGGTGGTAATGTGTCAAGAAAAGTAGCAATATGCCAGAAAAATGCAGGGAAGGACAAAACGTCACGCTACAACATGGATGTAAACTGCGAAGGTCTCAAATAAAAAAAAAGGGGGCTGTGCAAATGTTTTATGAGGAAGAAATATTTGTTAGCCCTCAGGGATACCCACAATGTGTTTAGGTGAGAAATTGTAAACATAACTTTTGTTTGTTTACAAGAAAACTCCGCAGGGTATCTTTAAAAAAAATCTATCAAGACAACTAAGCTGGTGTTCAGACAGAAAAATGTGTTAAAAAAAATGCAAGGTGCTGTTTTAGTGGGAACGTGTAGCTTCAGGTATCAGGGAGATGATCCAGGAAGTCCAGTCTGAGTAACAGATCCATTAGTTTGATGGTTCATCAGATGCCAAAACAACGAGATTCTTCTAATGTAAGATCAGATTTACTTCATACTAAATTATTTTTCCCCCTCACTGTGTGACTGAGGCGAAAGAGGAAAAAACTTGCATGAACACATTATTGTAAAAGTAACAGACCAACTGCCTCCTCATTTTAAACTTTCATCCATGCCAACTGCATGGATTGATAAGTGAATATCCAGCAAAACCCTTTACATACAGCATGTGAGCAAATCCGAATTGAACCCAAAGTCCAACGCAAATGAAGCCCAAATTTAACGTGCAAATGAAACTAATGAGAAAATGTTTAAGAGGATTCATGAGTGAGATGAGGGAGCGATGTCACGATGGTCATTAATTAAGGCTTTTAAACTCACCTGTGTTTTTCAACAGTGATACCACTTCCCCTTCCACACCAGGCGCCAAATATCGTGCAAGAACCCAGCTCTTTGGCTGGCTCTTTCGGTCAATGTCCTGTTACGTCTGAATGAAGTCACGAGGAACATCAACGTAAAAGACACGTCAGAATGACAAGAATCCATCACTTTCACAGACAGACAAAGCCAGTAAATGTACGTATTCAATGTCTGAAAAGGGCTTATAAAATGTAACAGGTACACATTTACATGCGAAGCAGGGAAGAACTCCATCACCACCACCCACCATACCTGATTCTGTGGTCACTCATTAACCATGTAAGAATTGCACTGAGTCAGTAATTAAAATTACTGATTAGAGTTTGAATGCAAGCATGAATAGATGCTGTTCTTCATGTTGTAATCTGCAGTGCAAAGCTGATATATGGCCAAGTGGATGGAAACTTACGCAGGGACTTGATCATATTTCAAGTAATACAGCTCCTTCTCTATTTTCATGTCCAACTCAGCGACACCTCAAAATATCTGTAATGATTCATTCTTCTGACGTGCATAAGATCCGAAAAAAACACCGTGTGGCTCTATTAAATCTATTACAATGAGCCGCAGAGTGCATTCAATGTGGGAGTCCAGTCTAAAAGCAAAAGGCCTCGTCGAGGCAGAATAATGAGAGCGAGACTGTTATTTAAAGACTGGAGCCATGACAACAGAAGACCACTGCTGGTGAGGGAAATTAGTTGTGCTTTTTTGAGAGAGAAAGAAAAGCGGAGGGGGGTACGTTGCTATAGCGCTATGCATGACATCAAGTAAAGGACATAAGATTTGGTTCTGTAATGAGTGCATTGGGTTTGACTGGCAGATGATTTACTCAGAGGGATATGCTGCCTGCACTGCCATTTGTTGCAAACACGCAAAATGCAGAGGGCTACATGTTCAAATCACCTAACACTATATGGCTTTCAATCTGACAGTTTGGACTTTTATTCACCCAAAGATGGAAGACACTCTGCAGGCAGAAGTCTTGCGTACTCGCGTACTGGTGAGAAGGTCTGACATCTGGGATGTAAGAGTCCGCTGCCAAGCAGTGTTGTGTTCATGTGCTTTTATCAGAAGATCAAACCCAGAATAAACATGGACTCTGTAGAACCTGACAAGAAATGTTCATATTTTCATTTTAACAGACTTTAGTTGTGATGGGTTCTCACTTGATACTTAGTGCTTAGTTCCTATTAGCTAAAAAATGCACTCTATTCAGTAAGTTAACTCAGTTTGCACGTTAGCTGACCTTTCAAGTTCAGCCTAGCCCAAGACTGACCTGAGCGTTTTTTAGGCCCTAAGCAGAAGTTGTTCTAGGACACCTTGGTGACCACCAGGTTGTAAGAAGCCTCTTAGTTCTCTTAAACCTGCATTAGCTGATTTTTGGCCACTTGGGGGCAGTGTAACACAACACTGACATATGTGTTAGCAAACAATTGCCTACTACCTGAGCAACATTATGATTCATTTGGAGTTGTGTTTCTGTCCACTTGACAGATGAAAGTCTGATATTCACTCTCTTTTTAGCTCTGTTTTGGTCTTCATCAACTACTGACAAAAATATCTGGCTCTTTAACTGCTAAATGCTTCAAATGTAGGTAGGTAACCCAAAACAGTGAGCTAAAAGATGCCAAAGTGCTCCGCAGAGCTGAGGGGAACTACTGAGTCGGTCATAATAATTCTCTGTGGGTTCATCACATCAAGTCACACCTATTAACTGTAGTCATGTTTCCACTGTTAATATAAAAATATTGATTAGTGCAGCTTTAATATGCCTCATAGTCATGTTTTACTTTAGAAATATGTTGTAATATTCGCTTAATCTTTTGCTATAAAATGAAACCTGAAAGGCAAATTATACACAAATATTGACTGTTATGGACACTTTTCAAGTAGAAGAATTATTTGCTGTCAAGTAAGGTTTCGTCTTCTGAGTGCCATCTAACTTAGCTAATGGTTCCAATTCTGAAAATGTTCAGTGCATTTTGATGCTTACATCTGGGCTTATGTGCACTTGTCTTTTTAATATATACCATACATTTTGGTTATTGGATTGTAACAATTTGGTGAGTGTTTATCAATCAATTGAGCCTTATTCTTTAATTAGTAAAATGTCCACATATCTGTTGTCAGAATCAGACAATGGTTTCTGTAAAACTATTTCACTGCTGTATCCACCAAACTTACAATGTCTGCTCAACACACTAGATCTGGATGCTGGAGGTCATAGGCGACATAGTTTAGGGCTTAGTCAGTTGTTATTAAATTCAGCATTCAAGTCGGAAAGAGAAAATCCACTCGTCCTCAGTGTCATTTCCCTTGTCCCTCGAGTTTTCTAGTAATGAGTGTCAGTATCTTGCAACAAGACAGAAGAGGGCTGATTGCTGCGGCCACTTGTATCAAGAACTGGCTCTTGGTGCCTGACTTTCAACAAATTAAACAGAAACTATAGTTGAAGGGTGAAATGTTGGCATATCACCCAACCACTCATATCTGCCCTCCCAAGCAGCTACAGGAAGTTAAAAAACTTCAAGATTTAAAGTCCCTATATGTAGAATTCTTATGTGATCGTAGCATCTTTCACATTATTCAGAAGGTATTGTTACCAGTTTGGCCAACCTTTGGGTACCTGTTCCTTGCTGTCAAATGACACCTGATTTAAATTCAAATTAAATTCAGTATAAAAGCCCCCTCCCTGTGGCTGTTTGTTTGCGCCCACATGAACGTGATATGTTTGTGTATTCTGTCATATAGGATGTATTTTTTGATAAATTAATCAAAAAATTAATAATTAATTTTTATGGTTTGTTTTTTACATTTATTCTCTATTTTATTGGTCTTGTTTTAGGTGCATCACTTCCTATTAGACTTTTTTTAGATTCATTTGCACTAATACCAATGTTCTTTTGGAACGTGTGTTTGTATGTGTTGTTCCTCGTGACCTGTCTCGTTTGTTTTGTCTTGTGCATGCGTGACCAGACTGTTTAGTTGTAGTAAAAAGTGAGACCACTGTCACCTACAAGCTTCATCAGAGGTGTCAGTTTTAAAGGAATGAATCTGACAATTCTCTAGAGAGGGTGTGTGCTTTATCCCGACAATGTTTTTCACCTTATCCTAACAGAATATATTTTCCTCTCTTTTGTGCTGTAGTCTGTTTTACAATATATTACCAAAATATATGACTTCCTTTAATCAAAGTACTTGTTGGTTCATATGGGTATATGCAAGTGCGTGTATATACAGTATATGTATGATTAGAGGTATATGTATGTATATGTGTATATATGCATGTTTTCTGCCTTGTAATTATTGTTTCATATTCCCTTCTTGAGTTTGTAAACTGAAATTTAAAAAAAAACAAGAAAAAAACAAAAACTTGTTGGTTAGTTAAACTTGCCGCATCAACCATGAATACACAACCTCTGGTGTCTCCAGGTGTCCATGAACCCAACACTCAAACTTATGAGATCTTCATGTAATATGTTAAATCTTTTTAAAATGTTCATGGATTTGTTGAGTGTTTAATGGATAGTTTTGTATTGCATTTATCCAAGATTAAGGATGCACTAAGTGACGTATGAGAGAATAATGATTATTATTAATTCAATTCTTTGTTTACTGCTGGTGTCGTGATTTATACTATTTTCTTTGTAATATGTCATTTTCAGGTACAGAAAAGTCATCCATCTCTGGCTGCCATTAATAGACTGTTGGAGCAGATTTGTTGGATCCTTGTGTTTAAATGTGCGCCCCACACCACATGAAAGCCCCCACCATCAGAATCAGATTTGAAAACTTTACTCTTTCCCCCCCCAAGCATTCTCTTACACAAGGATTGGAGAATACGCTTGTATTTTTTCTTTCCACTGTGATCACATGCCACTTGAGAAGTGTCACTTTCTAATGTGTTTGCTACAGTGCTGCTGCATTCACTGCTCACCTCAAGAAAAGCCTACAGTATGCACTCGCCTACACCACTACATCACTACCACCAGTGGGAACTAATTAAAAATGACTAATTATCAGTATTAAACCACTCTTCAATCAAAAGCTATTTATCATTAATTCCTCCTCCAGACAACTTGTGCACTCTGGGACTATAAGGATCGTGGGAGACCTCTCCTGTGAAGCATCAAAGCACACCGGTATTGACAAGGAGATTCTTACGTCTTTGATGCGTTTGTTTACCGGTTGCCATGGATCAGACACAGTAGGAGAGCCACAGAAATTAATATATTGTACATTGGTAACATGGATGTTCGTGCAACAGCTGCACATTTTGAGTGAAGATCAGTTTGTCTTTTCCGCTTTTAAAGGTCATTACAGACTGTGGTCAGCAACATATAATTTCAACCTGTGCGTTTCCGTGCCATGGTGACACTGAGTCATCTGTAATGGTTGCTGATGCATAACATATGAAGTGCTATATTTGGTTAAACTCAATGTCAGTTGATATCTCTCAATTTCCCTCCATCCTCACACAAATCTTTCATCCTTTAACGTCGATGAACAATCATTCATTCCTTCTATTTTTACCTTCAGAGTGCAATACACTTCAAATCTGAAGAAGTGTAAAGTTTTGCATCACTACACACCCTCCGAATATGACAGCACTAACGCTCTACATATCACTGCGTCTGATCGCTGCTCTCTCAGCCAGTGAAGCTGACAGATCATCATATCTGAGACGGAGGATGAGGAGGTGGAGGCAGGACCAAGGAGTGAGAAAGAGACGGAGAGAAGCAGCGGGTGGGGTGGTGGTGGAGGAAAGAGGGAGGGGAGTGTTTTTGAGCGTTCAGTGTGTGTGGGTGTGTATAGCCTTACTTTGAAGTGTTTTCCCGCTGGGGACGGCAGTGTTTCTCACAGACCACTGCCTTGGATCGTGTCACAGATAAACTCAAAAACTTATATGGCAACACGCAGATGAAGACAGACACACTGATAACTGTGTATCCACACACACACACACACACACACACATATCTCACAGGATCAACAGCGGCATTCACCAATACATGAAATACTGACCCTTGCCTTGCCTACAATACAACTCTGTCTTAGTAGAATAAAATCTAGTTTTTCAAGCATTTCCTGTCATCACGCCTGTGTCGTTTCTATACAAGATGGCTGCAGGACGAAACCATAAAACACTGACTTGGAGAAGCGGCCCACTGTGCAGGACTAAACACAGGCAGACTCACTTCTGTAAACTCAAATATATTCACCAAAAGTTGTTGTGCAAATATAGTTTAATTCCGTTGGTGGAATGTAACTATGTACATTTACCCAAGTACTGTACTAAATTTGAGGTACTTGTACATTACTTGAGTATTTCAGTTTTATGCTACTTTTTACTTCTCCTTTATACTTCTGTGGGAAATATTGTACTTTTTACTCCACTACATTCATTTAACTGTTTTAATTACTAGTTTCTTTACAAATTATGATTTTACACACAAAACATATGATGAGGTTACCATGCACTGTTAAAGATTAAAGTACCCAACAGCGTAGTTAAAATCAACTCCAGCTTGATCAGCTACAACAGTAAAATGATACGTACACATTAATACATCAGTAAATACTTTTCTTTTGGTACTTTAATACATTTTGCTAATAATACTTACGTTTACTTGCATTTTCAGTGCAGGGCTTTTATATAACAGTATTACTTATTTTACTTAAAGGATGTCAGTACTTCTTTCACCACTGTTTAATTATATCTTCTGACAAGTGAAAGCCTTACCAAGAAAAAGTACTCAGCCTTTTCAGGTTGGATTGACTCAAACTAAGGATCTTTGGTCACATGGCTTGTATGTACACAAAAATGACAGATTTTTGGTTTTAATACGACTAAACTACTTTGAAGTGGACGTGAACATGCTGTCATGAATTTAAAATTCAAAGGACACACACACACACACACACACACACTTTACCTTTGGACCTGAGCAAAAATAGAGAATCAGAATATTTGATCCCGTCTCTGGAGGAGTGGATGGCATTGTCAGCAGCTGTTCAGCAGTCACTTGGACTAAAGATTGATAAACGAGAAGATTTTTTGTTTTTGTGACAGTATCATGAAAGTGCACATGTTCTCGTGGCCTTGGATTGCTTGAAAGCTTGATTTGATCATTTCTCACCATGGGAATTCATAATCACATGTGCCAAATGGCCCATGCAGGGTTCGCCCAGACACACACATTTTGATAGCTGTCTTAACACAAAACATTCCTCTACAATCAACTTTACAGTAATCTTATTAAATAGATTAATCACATACTCGTTTTCTGGGGGCTGCAATTTGTGACTCAGTTTTAGTCATATTCTAGCTTATCTAATTTTACCAATTTCTTAAAATAATAAAAGAAGCTATAAATCCACCCACACTGGTCCCGTCTGATACATTTGCCACCAAAACATTGAAACCGGATTATATTACAAATTAACCTGATTAAACTTGATTGGTACCGTCCTCCAAAAGAAACTCATGTTGTTTTCATTTGTATTGTTGACATATAAATCTGGAAATTTGGACTCAAGTATCTACAAGTGCCACCTTGTCCATGACTTACATTACAGGTGATGCTTTAATGATTCACTGTGCACAAGTTAATGTACAAGTTTTTCTTTCATGCACAACATTTAATTCTATAATAACAGCAGCCTTCACAATAACAAGAGTTACGGACGGGATAATTGCACCATGGAATAAGCAGCATGTAGCACAGTCAAAGCAGCAACGGAAACAACAACATCTGACAACATCTGTTTTATGGCACTATGTACATGTGACAGGTGTCACTGCGTGGAGCTGTCCCAAGTGTGTCTGCAGGTCCATAAAAAGTCTCAGTGTCTTAATGTCAAGGTCTTGACATGCCAAATTGTGTCAATTAATTTTATCTTTAGATGTAATTTTGTTTTGGTGCATTAGATTTGGTGACATTTTCATTTTCACATTTACTCCAATGAAATGACTTCAGTCTGACGGCAATAAAAGGTCTTTAAAAAAAATCTTTACTTGCTGTCTCGTCTTTTCTTCATGTGTTAATTCCTGCTTTTTCTGCGTGCTTCCCTGCCAGACTTCAGCTCCATCAGCTCTACTTCGTGCTTCGCCGCAGTCTCCAACACTTTCTGCTTATTGTAGAAGACCACAAAGTTATTTATGATGGGGTGGATGGGCAAGGCGATGGCTATCACCCCACACAGAAAGCTCACGGCTGCGTTGCACTTGCCGAGCGTGGTTTTGGGGTAGATGTCTCCGTAGCCCACCGTGGTCATGGTGATGATGGCCCACCAGAAAGACTGCGGGATGCTTCTGAAAAGGGTCTCCGGGTGGCTTTGCTCCATGGTGTAGGCCAGCGCTGAGAACACAAAGATCCCCACGCCCATGTACATGAGGAGCAGCCCCAACTCTTTGAGGCTCCTCTTGAGCGCGTAGGTCAGAGTCTGCAACCCGGAGGAGTGTCGCGCCAGCTTGAAAATACGCGCGATACGCATGATGCGGAGCGCCTGGACAGCCTGTTGGACGTTAGCCAGCTCCATCATGGATGTGGTGCCGAGGTAGGTGAGGGACAGGACCACGTAAAAAGGCATGATGGCCATAAAGTCTATAACGTTCATGATGGAGAGCGCAAAGTGTAGCTTGTTCGGAGAGGAGGCGAGACGCAGTAAGTACTCCGCGGTGAACCATGACATGCAGACGGTCTCGATCGCCTCCAGGGTCGGGTGCTCAACCAGTTTTCCCTGGGCGTCCGTCACCTGAAGCTCCGGGATGGTCCCCACGCACATCACCACCGCCGAGACCAGGATAGAGAGGAAGGATGCGATGGCAATGACGCGCGCCGGCAGGGAGGAACCCGGCTTCTCCATCAGTTTCCACAGGAACCTCTGGCACCGCTGGGTGCGCGTAATGCACTGATCCACCTCCAGATCCTCTAGAATGACTTTCACTTTGTTTGCAATCTCTTTCAGCTCCTCCTCCTTCTCACTTAGGTAACTTTTACAGCATTCATCTAAAACACTTTGGTCTATTTTCCAGAACTCCATCTCCTTGATGAAACAGATCGGGCAAATGCCGGGTTTGATGTGGATTTCATCGAAGTAGTAAACATCGATGATGCACTTGAAGGCATCAGGATCTCGGTCAAAGTAAAACTCTTTTCTGCCCGGATCGAAGTCATCGCAGAGGGACGAGATAACTTCATAATTCTGAGTTGAGCAGTTCAACAACTCCGCCAGTCTGCTCTCTGGGTAGCGGTTCAAAACATCCCCGAAAAGCACCACTCGGACTCCGCCAATGTTCACAGCAATCTCCCCCTCGTCGCACAAACCAGTTCTATATTTTGGCTTCGGAACTGTCCACATCTTACTAAATGTTTGACTGAATAATGATGTATCCTCTAATGTAAAAGTAAAGGGTACGAACCAGAATTAATGTCCATTATTTCGGAGAGTACATGTTCCCTCTCCAGACTGTTTCATGCGCTGAATGGCACAGCTTGAGAGGCCAGCTTCTCCTAACACTTCCCACCTCTCTCTCTCTCTCTCTCTCTC